>OX579645.1:6633286-6868744 GCA_951230895.1 Carpatolechia fugitivella | reverse complement strand
ATGATCGGCCAGTCAGTCAGTGAGTGACAAAATTAAGAAACTTTCACTAGTTATAATTCATAAACTACTGGTTCAAATTGATTGAAATTTGAAATATACCGTATTTATACAATGCCTGCTTGGTTACTGAAAACTCAGGCTTCTAGTTGTATCCACAACGAAGTTATAGGGGGGTCGAAAATGGCCTGAACTGCTTCGAGAAAAGTATGGTACGGCCGTGCCGCTTTTTTGCTCGACTTGGCGGGGCACTGCCGTGCCCCCAGATAAATAATATTTCTTTAAATATTTTATTTAAAAATATTTAATGTGTGTTCTTCATCATTGTATTAATATGATATTATTATCCATATACTTAGGTATGTACATCTTGAATCCATCTGTGCTGAGCAGAATAGAACTACGTCCAATGTCAATAGAGAAAGAAGTGTTCCCATTCATGGCAAAAGATGGTCAGTTACATGCCATGGAACTGCAAGGGTTTTGGATGGACGTCGGACAACCTAAAGACTTCCTGACAGGTGAATACTTTAATTTTAAATTAATTAGGTATTTACTTCATTTTACCAAGTTAGACTTAAGTGGTTTTTAGCACCAGACTAAATAAATAAATAAATATTAGCATCCATAAGAAAACAACTTCACATTGTTGAAATTGTTCCAATAAAGAAATTGTGTGTGACCAATGAAATGGAATTGTGATAAAACTTACACACTCCCTTGAATTTGATAAGGAAACGTGAGGCAATAATGGTTAGCTGATAACATTAATAGCAGCTTTAAACTGTTTATTACTACAAATAGGTTTTATAGAAATAAAATAAAACACTGGGTAGTCTTAACTTTTGTAAAAAAAATACAAGTGTAGAAGCTGTGTAGTTTAATCGGCAAGTTCTTCTTCACAGAGGACTTGTGTCAATTAAGTATAATGTTACAGCGTAATGTAAATGGCAGTAGCCAGACATGGACGATATGCCACTAATCATATTGCAGCATTTATGTGATAGAAAATTATAATATTATGATACAAGAAACTTGTTCTAAAAGCTAGTACAAAATTGAAATTTATCCATACTGCGTGTAATTTTTTAATTCTTCTAATTTAAGATCGTGTTTTTATTTACAAGAAAATATTTTTATTACCCTAAAAACCTCATGGCTCATGTTTAGTATTCATCTTCATGTCTATAAATAATTCGGAGCGAGGTGGTGGAATAGTGAAAAGCGACGAACAGTATCAGAGCGAGCATGGAGCGAGGTGGTGGGAAGGTTAGCTAGGCGCATTTGAAGGAGCGATATCGTAGGAACAATTCTTTGTGCATGACTTGACTGCAGTAACTGTGAGTTTTTATTTCATCAGGTATGTGCATGTACCTGACGAGTTTACGGCAGAAGAACTCGGTGAACCTTTCTGATGATGCGAGCGTGGTAGGCAACGTGCTTATCGATCCTTCGGCTAAGATTGGCAGGGGCTGCAGGATCGGGCCCAACGTCACCATCGGACCAGATGCCGTCGTTGAAGACGGTAATAATAGTGATAATAATAATAAGAAATTTATTATGTATTATTATATTTTCACACTCAATTTGCCCTAGATATGTATGCCTTGAACGCTAGCGCCACTTCGATAACATAAATATCTCCGTGAATACATAAAATATAAGGCCTATTGGCGACGTGCTTCAGCAGTCGCCTCGGCCACACAGAGCGGGAGGTGCTACGCCGCGCCATACAAAGTCCCGCTTTCCCGGCCCCGGACCGCGCCGCCGCTCCCGCTCTGTGTGACTTGGGCTTTAGTGTTTTGTTGTGTTCAAATTCCATATTATGTTATTGTTTTTACAGGATTGCCCATAAAAAAGGAATGTAATGAGTTCAGGGTTCATGTAAGTATGTATGTATGTGAGTTACTTTATTCCTCTAGAACTTCTAAATAATAAATATAAACAATAATATGTGGGGGACATCTTCACACACGGCCATCTAATCCCAATTCCCAAACTAAGCAGAGCTTGTACTATGCGTACCAGACAGCTGATATACATTACATACTTATATAGGGCGCATTCCGAATCAGACTTTCAGCACTGTCAGCAATCAGAAAAGCAAAAAATGTATGGCTGACAGTGATTCGGAACGTGATTACGGGTACTTTAATCGATTTCAGCGCGTCTCGGAACGCATAGATAAACAACAACCAGACACAAGGCAAACACAAGTGCTCCACACGAATGTTTGCCCGGGCGGGATTCGAACCCGCGACTGATACACTACCACCTGGGCTATGGAGCCGTCCAAATGACTGAACAGATGTCCAATCGTATTTTTAATTATTAGATGATGATTATTTATTACTAACATAATAGAAAAGAAGATTATTTATCAGACAATAACCCTATTAAATGTGCGTTTTCTTGTGGTAGGTGCGTGCATAAAACGTAGTACGATCCTGCGCGGCGCTATAGTGAGGCAGCACGCGTGGCTGGACGGCTGCATAGTGGGCTGGCGCTCCGTCGTGGGCCGCTGGGTTCGCATGGAGAACACCACCGTGCTCGGCGAAGATGTCATCGTGAAGGACGAACTGTACGTCAACGGCGGACAAGTCTTGCCGCACAAATCCATCGCCCTGTCCGTGCCGGAACCGCAAATTATAATGTAGAATTAGAAATTCAAGAGCTTCCATTTAGGGTGCCTACTAAATTAGTCTTACGTACAATGCGATTGAAATAATTCGGGCTTGTGCGAACTCCACTCAAATTTTGGATGGATTACACTGTTTTTATCTGTGGCCATACAAATACGAGATTCGAGTGAAGTTTGTATGGTCTATTGTTAGTGGTGACACGCCACGTGATATGGGTTTGTTATAAAATTTAAATATACCCAATATGAATCGCTCGTTTGTGTGACGTCGTTAACATTGATAATATTATGAAAATTGCGGATGGCGTAAGTCAAAGACGCAATTTATACAGAAAAGAACGTCTCGTGGAATGTCTCTTGCTAATGCGGTGAATAATAAATTCCTTTAATTTTATTTGCATTCGTGTCCTACGTCCTCGACGCCTTTACATTTTGTTGACAATGCAGGGCGCAAGTGCGGTGCGGTTAAAATAAATAAGAGCGACCAAATTCGTATCATCTAGAATAAAAAACCGCGGGACTTTGCGGTTTTGATTCTTGTTGTTTAAAAGTTGCACCGCAATAACAATGTCTTTTCTGTATAAACTGAGGCTAAAATAGTGGATACTGACGCGACAATCGAGCGAGAATTTTCAATTAAAGTTTGAGAAGCGTCGAATGCAACTACCGCGCAGAAATTTGCGTGAGTTTGTCCAGGATTTATGCCGCGTGCCGACAATTTCGAGCATCACCACATAGAGATGTTGATATAAGTCGCTAACAGTGTGGGGCGCCGGAGCCCTAATGTATTAGCACACCAACGAACTATAAGACTATAGATAATTCGTAGGTTAGCATCTCGAAAGTCAATCCACATAGAGTAGTGACGCGCAATAAGCTCTGATGTTCAGTTATTCCATTTTGAATCTTGTTCACTAGTAAAAAAGATTCTAGATACGACCATACCGTAATTTCAGGTACTAAACTAAAAACAATCTATTAAAAATTTTAAAATACATAATCAAGTTTTGCTGTAGGCCACGATAATATTATGAAATAAACGTTAAGTATAATAATTAACATTCTTTGTCGACAGTTATAACAAAGTTATTTGTTATTATAACTAATGTTATCAACCATGATTTATAAAAAAATACATTAAATAAGTTATAACTGTTGACAAAGAATGTTAATAATAATATTATCGTGGCCTACAGCAAATCTTGATTATGTCGACACGCTAAGAAGAAAAGTTTTTCACTTATTCATAGGTATTGTGAGTTGTAACTTCTAAACCCGACCGATCTTTTCACGAACCCCTGAGCCTCTCTTATTGCCATGATAAGTGGATGGTATTGTAACTAATCAACAGGCCGTTGCACTGTTCTTGAGTGAAATGATTCTTACGGTCTTGTTAGCGACACCTGCTCTTTTCGAGGAGTTGAAAAAATTTGAGAAGTAAAATCGAGCTTCTTACGCGAAATTATATTTTTCATATTTTTAATCACTTATTTTATTATTTTGTTACAAAATAAGATTATATTACTATTGCGCTTTAGTACATAAGTTGCATAGAGAAAACTATTGTGTGCAGTCATAAAGTTCTTTTTTTTTAATTTTTAAGGTTTCCGTTAATTATTTTAGTTGATATTTTTCACTATTGAAAGGGTTTTTACGTAAAAATGCATTCCTAATAGTTTTAGTCAATACACAAGTATAAAATTTACTGTAAAAAGTATATGTGGTTTATTTCATTAAGCTGCCATTTTACACCAAAATTAGAATAAGTCTTATTATTCAATATTATGTATTTAAGTATGTACTATTTATCATTCATTTACACTATTTGGTACTAGGTAGGTGTTGTCAAAAACATGAATTGTATTTGTTTACTTGATTCTTAGACCATTTTATAACTGTTTGAAAAAATAAGAATGACTATTGCCATCTTGAACTTACTAATTAGTGTAAATGAAAACGAGCCCTACAACATTCAGTAGTTTTGTTATAATTTAAATGAAGAACGTAAATAAACATTGACAAACTTTTTAAATTACATTTACTTAAAACATTCACCATGAAGTTACACATAATATATTGTACTTATTGTTAACTCTAAAAATTAATTTACACACTTCATTAGTTTTGTTTTGTCTAAAAGTCACATGATAGTCAATAAAATGATCAGAGCACTTCAATTATTATTTTAAATCAATACTAAATGAGCGCTTAAGTATTCGCAATCCGCATTATAAGCGAGCAGTGAACCAACGCAGTAAACTAACAAGAGTTTTAAGCATCTTCTTCATCATTCAGTTCGAACAGAAGTAGTCATTCTTCCTCGGTTTGTCCCTCGGGCTCGCGTCATTCGGCAGGCGCGATGTTTTGCGCTGCCGCCACCAGCGTGTCGTGGATGTCCTTCGCGTACGAGATCTGCAGCCGCACCGTCGACAGGAACGACGGGTACGACAGCGTAGTCTCCTGTACAGAATATCAGATTACACTATTAACTTCAAATCAGGTTATCTCTCGCTAATATTATATTTATAAATCTTGGCTCGAGCCTACCCTGAATTAGGGCAACCGGGCTAATGTCAATCATGCTGGTCCAGCCAGTGCAGGTTGGTTGACTTCACACACACTCTTTGAAAATAACAGACAACAGCTACCATAATACTGATTACAGACAGGACTTTAAAATATGGTGCAATAAAGAAGTGGCCTATACTCAGCAGTGGGGTGGAATGTGGGCTAAAAAGATAGTACTGAAGTGTAATTTAACAATATTTACCTGTGAATTAACATCCAACCTTGAAGGTATCACAGTCAAGGGCAGATAATGTCCAGCTGATTGCGCTTGCTGTATGCAGACCACAGCAGTCCTCTAATCAAAAACAAAAGGTATTTACGACTTTTACAAAATAGAAATGATGATAGAAAGCTTGTTTATAATTACCAAATGTAGCTCCATCTGATCACTAAGAGCATAGAATTCTTCAAGATTCTTATCAAATCTGGGTGAAGTGGGATCTGTTACATCTTTCCTGGAAAATAATAAGTCAAAACAAAAGAATAAATTATTAATGTATCCGATCTATAAGGTTTTCAAATTACTTACTGTGAGGCAGCATCAGTGGTGTAATTTTGGTGTAGGACTTGAGCAGCAGCTTTAAGAGTCACCTGTAGAATTAATTATATTAATATCTCAATAGGTTTTTAAAATGCCATTCCATGTTATGAAACCTCTAATAGGAATTGGAAAGCAATTCGTCTTTAAATATGTTTTGTATAATCAAATATCTAGCTAATAACTCACAGATATAGATTCCCTTAGAGAGCCCATTAAAGTCTTTACTTTAGAGATGTTATCCATCTTATCTGGTGGCAGTTGCTGAGGCATATTGTTAGGTCCCGGGCCTGGACTCTGCCCAGGCTGCATTTGCTGTGGAGACTGCTGCTGCATCATGGCGCCTGGCTGTTGCTGCATCATTGTGCCAGGCTGCTGTTGCATCATTGTGCCTGGTTGTTGCTGCATTATTGGACCTGGCTGTTGTGGCATCATAGGCCCAGGTTGCTGCTGCATCATAGCGCCCGGCTGCTGAGGCATCATCGCACCAGACTGTTGGGGCATCATTGCACTCGATTGTTGAGGCATCATCGCGCCGGGCTGTTGTGGCATCATTGTGCCAGGCTGCTGGGGCATCATTGCGCCCGTCTGCTGTGGCATCATCGCGCCTGACTGTTGGGTCATCAACGCGCCTGACTGTTGGGGCATCATTGCACCAGCTGGTGGCATGTGCATGCCCATGTTGGGCGTAGCACTCGTAGATGGGTTCGCCGGCATGTTGTTACCATGCATGTTCATTTGATTCATGATTGTTTATTTACGGCAAGCACTCATATGTCTTTTACTACAAGTCTTAATTTTGTTGAGAACTCTTCACTGAGTTAACGTTTTTTTACTTACGTAAACGTACCTACCTCAGTCGAAGTACAGAATTTATTTGATTTTCCGATGTACACAAAAAGTACTATTTATTTTATAATAGTTATGTAGAATGTATATCGACTCAAAAATAATAAATAAATAAACAACATCAAAAATATAAAAATGAATGAGTAAGTTGAGTTTGATTTGATTCATTTTTTTTTTTTTTTTTTGTTCGTTCTTTCGAACAGGCTAAGGTCAATGACCATGCTGCCTTGTCTTTAGTCATAAATCTTTGCTTGAGTGAAAATCCGATATAAGTCTTTAGTATTATAATATATTCTTGAGTGCAAGTCCGGGTAATACGTCTTCTGTCTCCTGTTATCTTGAGTACAAATCCAAGGTATACGTCTTCAGTTTTTTCATATATTCTTAGGGAAAATCCAGGGTATATGTCATTTCATTAGTATTATAATTCTTTATAATGTCGTAATTTTCAAATCTCTTCTCGAGTATGTTTTCCAAATCCAGTAGGTATCAATCGCTGTATCCGAGTCCTTTTTTTTTGTTCTGTGTGTGCACATCATTCATGCATCATTCTCTCTGACTTACATATTTATTTTGTATTTACAAAGAAACAATCGCTTTTTGATGTTTAACTGAAAACTTATTTACACATTAGTTATAATCAATATTCATACACTCTTTGATTCATATATTGCCCACAGAAAAGGTAACAAATTTATACAAGGCCATATAAGACAAAGGACATTTTAAAATTTCCTTTATACAATGCGGGACCAAATTGCCTGTGCCATAAATTCGTAAAAGCTCATCCATCAGCACTAGGCGCTGAATACCGAAGGATGGGCAATCAAAGAAAATGTGATTTAAGGTTTGTATTTCCTGAGTATCACAATGATTACATTGCGAAGAGTTGGACAATTTTAAACGATGTAGGTGAAAATTTAAACGACAATGACCAAAACGCAACCTACAAATGGTTGAATAAAATTTTTTATTTACATAAGAGTGGTTTTTAGAAAACCAAGGTGAACTGTCAACTTGAATATCTAATGAAGCATACCAGCAACCTTTATTTTGAATCTCAGTACAATGATACCAGTGCCTCCCCCATTTCTCGCACATGCGCTGTTTTAGTAATCTTACAACATCTGTGAATGGCAGAGATATAGTATCAAGGAAATCATTATCTATAGTTACAAAATTTACAATTGATTTTGCTAAATAGTCAGCTTTTTCATTTCCTACAATTGATTTGATTCAATCAAATCATAGAGAACACGAGACCAACGAGTGTGTGAGTGAACTGATTGATGGGCAGTATGACATAAGAATTTTATTATAATACTCATGAAATGACATTACCCTGGATTTTCCCTAAGACTATATGAAAAAACTTAAATTTAAAAAACTGAAGACGTATACCTTGGATTTGTACTCAAGATAACAGGAGACAGAAGACGTATTACCCGGACTTGCACTCAAGAATATATTATAATACTAAAGACTTATACCTCGGATTTTCACTCAAGCAAAGATTTATGACTAAAGACAAGGCAGCATGGTCATTGACCTTAGCCTGTTCGAAAGAACGAACAAATTAAAAAATAAAAGACATACCCTGCGTTCCGAATCGCGCTGGAATCGATTAAAGCACCCGTAATTGCGTTCCGAATTACTGTCAGCTGTCAAAACTCATACGTTTTTTTGCTTTTCTGATCGCTGACAGCGCTGAAAGTCTGAATCGGAATACGCCCATAGACATAGCCCTCCAGCTAAACAGGTACTTTCCGAGAATTAAAAAGAAGTTTTAGCGATCGCGTAAGTATGTACATACTTCTGTGTGGTACATACCGAATCACTGTCAGCCACTGACCTCTATGCGGTACTATTGGGTGTATTCCGAATCAGATTTCACGGCTCAAAGTACTGACAGCGATTACTCGCGTACCGATTCAGAAATCGCGATAATACGGCTCATGAGCGAAATCAAAACGGAACGGCGTTTGAGCGCGCTGAAACTGCTTATAACTCAGTTTTAAAAATAAATAAACAATATGTCAAAGTCGAATTTGACATTACGCTTACGTGAATTTCGCTCTGGAGCATGGGCGCCGTTAGCGGAAGATGGCGGCGGTCATGACGCAATCCGTGACGTTACAATGGCTGTCGTAATCCCAATGACAGTGATTCGGTACGCGGTTTTGGGTACTCAAAGTGATGTCAGCGCAAATTGGAACGCGGCCCTGATTGATTTAAAATATTTCAGTAATTTATCGCCATTTCATAATTGAATAACGTGTTTTTAATTTTGTTCAACCAAATAAATATAAGACACGTTAATTTTACATTTAAACATTTAACTTTAAAAAATAAATAAACAATATGTCAAAGTCGAATTTGACATTACGTTTACGTGAATTTCGCTCTGGAGCATGGGCGCCGTTAGCGGAAGATGGCGGCGGTCATGAAGCAATCCGTGACGTCACAATGGCTGCCGTAATCCCAGGGCGTATTCCGATTCAGACTTTCAGCCCCGTCAGCGATCGCAAAAGCAAAAAAAGTATGGGTTTTGAAAGCTGACAGTAATTCGGAACGCGATTACGGGTGCTTTAATCGATTTCAGCGCGTCTCGGAACACAGGGTTACTAAAATCACCTTTTATATATTATTTAAATGTGTGATTGTGTGATTGTTTTTGGGAAGAGGCCATTACTCTGTGTCAAACTTGTCACGTTTTCGTATTGTATTTTGTATCCATTAAAATCTTGCCAATCATTTGTTATTATCGAGTTGTGATTTTACTAACGTTGAAATACAAGTCTGAACTAAGGAGAGACTATATTATTTCGGGGATCCATCCACCATGTGCGGTCCTGCTGGCAACGGTTCTCCGTCAAATATGAAGAGATTACTTTGTCATTATTTTCTAAAATAATATTATTATTTAAATGTGTGATCATGTGCTTGTTTTTGGGAAGAGACCATTACTCTGTGTCAAACTTCTCACGTTTCCGTATTGTATTTTGTATCCATTAAAATCTTGCCAATCAATTGTTATTTTCGAGTTGTGATTTTACTAACGTTGAAATACAACCCTGAACTAAGGAGAGACTACATTATTTCGGGGATCCATCCACCATGTACGATCCTGCTGGCAACGGTTCTCCGTCAAATATAAAGGGATATACAGCGACTCGTGAGGTCTACAGCTCACAGAGCCACTAGTATAGAAGAATTGGCCGTGTGCCTTTTAAAAGAAAATAACAAAGAAAATTGGCAACTTCAGATGTATGGTTTACTTACATTGTCTTTCACTTTGGGTTATAGAGAAAACTTCATCATATTATGTTAATAAAATGCAGCACAATCAATATAATTTCAAAATTTACTTAGTGGGGTAACTAACGGAAAATAACAGTTTCTATTCAAGATTGTAATACTTATTATGGAGATTATTTAAGTATTTTTATAGGATATAAGTATTATGACATTATACCTTAATATAAGTCGTAGACATTGACTGACTATTGCTTGCATAATCCCATCCATCATTATTTTATGTCAAGTATTTAGAATACTGAAAATAAAATGTATTTACTTGTGATTTGTTACCCCAGTTTCTTTTTTGCTGGCTTTTTGGCCCTCCTGCACCATTTTACCTCGCCGGAGGTAATTTTATTACCTATGTTTGTCTGAATTATATTGTATTTTTGTTTTTTATCGGAAGCGGCAGTCCATCATACAGTGCGTGACAGACTAACTAGCGCGTGTGTTGCCCTTTTTAAGCCCCGCCTTCTGTGTTGCCCTTTGCGTGGGGCCATTTTTTGAACGGAATGCGACTTCTATAGCTTCCTTATTCGTAGGTTTTTTAGCTTGTGTGATCGCTGACTGTGCTGAAAGTCTGATTCGGAATGAGTGATGTGAGTGACTTGACTCGACTCTCTGGTTAGAGCACTAAAAAAAAATATATCTATGGTTTAGAGAATTTTGCGCCAATTTCTTCCTCCCTGTGTCTCAAGGAACTGTGTCTGTTCTGTTTGTTTCTTGCTCGGAAATATAATCAAACTAAACTACGTTTCAGTTCCTATACTTCAAACTGATTTAGCTATAATATTGAAAATTAGCCATGTCCAAGCGCAATAGCGTTGGAGCTACTAATACACTTTTCAATTATTTTACTAAGACTCCACCGGCGAATAAAAAAGCTAAACTCCAAAATGGTGAGGCAAATTGCAGTCCTAGAATAGAATCGCTGGAGCAAAATCACAATGAGGCAGATCCTAAAACTGAAAGTAAGTTTCCATATATATGTAAAATAATGTTGCTTACAGTTTTACCCCAAGCAGCTCTACTCCTAGGGATGCAAGTTACCTACCTATTTTGTTACATTTTGGGTTTTCGTTATCTATACGCACCTAGGTCCTTAAAAAATTCATCTTAATACCACACACACCATACCATACTTTGACCACATCTTGTTAATGTAAAAGTTATCCTCTTTAATAAATATTTCCAGACTACTATGATAAAAATGTCTATAATTTCAGTTAAAAAGAGGGAAAGACAATCTACTCCTTCACAAGATGAAAATCATAGCAACAGTGAAGATGATATTCCTGTAGCACCCAAAAGGAGAAAGAGGATACGGTTAAACCCTATGGATTCTGATGATTCTGACACTGAGAACAAGGGTAAAAAAAATAGAAATTCATTATTTCAGTCGTATCTTTCTTGGCAGAGTGGTTGTGGTCAACATGTAGTAGGTTCCAGGGTTGCAGATATTACTCGTCTCATGATATCACACAATCTCTCCCAGTCATCAGTCATCCTGGTGCATTCGTGTACGGGCTCTCCAACCATAGATTTCATTTGGTTGGTACATTGCATTTCTAATGCCTATTGTAATAGAAATTAAAAAATTGTGTTTATAAAAATTAGTATGTGAACACAAAGATGAATTGTTATAAGTTTTTGAGAATCTTAACCCAAGTGTGTCCCCTGTGAGCTATCTAGAGCCCTGCCCACCCCTTTAGGGATAAGTGTGTCTTGAAGCATGTACCAGGAATCAGTTAAAAGAATGGCTTATCAGATCAGATTTATCTTTTATGCTCTGTGGTAGTACTTAACTAAAACCACACAATCTTGATAGGTCTTTTAATAAAAAACCAATTACCAAAATAAGATTAGCATTTCCCCAAGAAAGTGCAATGCAATTAGAAGTATAATTTAACTTCTATGCTAACATTTAAAAGTCAAATCAATTTTTTTTATTCAAATTAAGATATTTACAAATCATTTTTCGACATCAAAGCTATCATGGATGGCATGTTCACTACTTCATTATGCTCATTTAGAAAATGTGTTTTTTATTTCAAAGACTCATCAACATGATTCAGTACCTAAACCAACAGACTATAGTTATCCATGAGTACCAGTGTAGATACTTAATTATCTTTGTTTGAACATGTTCAAAAGTATATTTTAAATGATTTAAATATTAGTTATAGCCATTATTATGTTTTGATATCAAAATCAATTTTTCACCCTCATCTCATCAAATTAACCTAGTTTGGCTCAGATGTTGATTGTGTTATTTTTGCAGCAGATAATAAAGTCTCAAGCTTGCAAGAGAAAACAGCAGTGGGACAGAAACTTCATGACAGTTTTAGCTACGAGAGCACACAATCTCCTAAGCAGAAACCCAAGCAGCCTGCTACTAATAGGTACATCCATAACCAATCAGCTATAGGGATTAAAGTTTAGTACTTATATTATAAAAACTGTTAATATATGTAAATATATCAATTGCAAAAATTCTGAAAAATTAAAAAATTCACATTCTGGGCTACAACAATATAAGTTTCGACTTGCCATCGACTCGCTAAGAAGAAGAATTGCAAAAAAGGACAGCATCATACTAAAGCCTAAGTATTCTAATCCTCTAATCAGGGCTAAAATACAGGTGGAAAACTATCGGTATTGAGCCACACCAGGTTCAAGTAATTCTGTGGTTCAAGGCTAAAAAATTGCTGTGCAAATGTAGGCTAAACTTAATAATAATAAAGCCTTTTATTTCCCAAAAATTTTACACTTAAAGTATTAATTTTAATTTATTACTGGGAAGTCCATTTTTGGACAAAGGCCTCCTCCAACGCACTCCATTTTTTCCTGTCGGCAGCCAGTCTAGTCTAGGTCCCATCTACTGCTTGTATAATATCGTCGCTCCATCGACGTCTGGGACGACCTCTCGGTCTTTTATCTTGCCGAGGCCACCAGTGGAGCACTCGCTCGCTCCAGCGCCCAGTTTAGCCTCCGAGGCTAAACTTGTAAATAAGAAAATGTATTTATTTGTATTTGTTTATCCTTTTTTAATGCAGCAGCTCATATAGCTGTTGATGAAGACGATGATGATGATGATGAATGCAGCAGTGCAACAATAGTTTGTAGGCGGGAGGAATGATAAATTAAGCTACATTTTACCATGGTTCAAAATGTTTTTCTATGAGATTAATTGAAAATATCATAGGCGTTCAAAGTGCTAGCTAAATAATTAAAAACCTTTTGAGTAGATGTTAAGCTCGTGAAACTGATCAACTTTTGTTCTAAAGATTTTCTAAAATCAGATCAGCTGATAGAGACAATAGGGAACAATTTTTTTAAATTCATTAATCGAAATATTTCAAGTTCCAGCTAAACACATAAAAAATAAGTTTCTAAATATCTTGCTCAGAAACAAAGTTATAAGGCTTCAAAGTTGATGGTTAGACAGAGAGGTCCGACGAGATATGTGACGTCATATGTGTCGCGGGTCATACATCCGCCATAGAAAATTTTGTTTTCGTAAAGACGAACAGATATATTTGTTTAATAATGTTGTAACTAGTTAGTTTTTCGACCAATTTCGATTCTGTTTTGATTGTCAGTATTCTATTTTTGTATACTTTCAGATGAAGTATGAAAAAGTATAATATTTTAAATATAGTATGAATATTATTAGAAAAGTTGTGGAACAAAAGTTTCATGGGCTGAACTACCAATCGTGAGGTTGTGAACAAACAGCAAGAAAACATAATTTTCTGTTGTGATTTTTTATTACATGTTTAATCCAATCTTATCTTTTTAGGCCAGCATCGACTCCAGTGAAGACAGAAGCAGTAGAGAAGGAAACATCTTCAGCTACTGATGACGGCAACTGGGTCCATTGCAAGCTGGAGTGGCTAAAGCCGGACAAGCTCAGGGATGCCATGAAACGCCGGCCGGACCATCCCGACTACGACCCCACCACTGTCTACGTTCCCCCTGACTTTTATAAACAACAGACACCTGTAAGTTTAAATTATTTTTACACAACTGCACAAGAAAAAGGAGTGCTGTAAGTATAATGTTCTGGGTTCATTTATGTATCTATGTATGTGAGTTTCTTTATTTCACCATAACTTCTAAATGCCTGAACAGATTTGGATGTATGTGGTATTGTTAGAATCCTTACATCAATCCGAGTCACACTGGCTTTTTTTTGGCAGGGCGGTTTGGTTTTTATTTTTAGATGATTATTTGGTTAGGGACTGGGGACTGGAAAACTGCTGTGCTAACACATAAATCGAGTAAGTATGACAGTTATATTTATATTAGGTTATATTAGGTACGTAATAAAGCATCTGCAACTGCATGGTTATCAAAACATTGCGGTACGAGAATGGTAATGAAAGATGTCATGGGTTTTTGAAGTAATTTAATTACAATTTATAAGATTTACGTGTCTTGCATCCTCCATTAACTTATATGCCTTGGTCACTTCATACAATCGTCTATTTACGAAGATGAAATTGAGAGGGCCTTCAAACAGCTTAGAAATGGGAAGGCTCCTGGCGAAGATGGAATCACTTCCGAGCTTCTCAGAACAGGAGGTACTCCAGTACTGAGAAAGTTAAAAGAGCTATTTAATTCCGTCATAGCCAGTGGAACTACCCCAAAGGCGTGGAGTGAGAGCGTGGTGGCGCTGTTTTTCAAGAAAGGAGATAAAACTCTCCTAAAAAACTTCAGACCAATCGCGCTCTTAAGCCACGTCTATAAGCTGTTTTCGAGAGTCCTCACAAACCGTCTCGCCGCAAGACTTGACGCTTTCCAGCCTCCGGAGCAGGCTGGGTTTCGAAAAGGTTTCAGTACCGTAGACCACATCTACACAGTGAGACAGGTTATACAGAAGTCGCAAGAGTATAATCAACCGCTGTGTATGCATTTGTGGACTACGAGAAAGCCTTCGACTCCATCGAGACCTGGGCTGTTCTGGAATCTTTGCAGCGATGCCAAGTCGATTGGCGGTACGTGGAGGTACTGAGAAGCCTGTATGGCGTCGATGTCCGTCCAAGTACAGAATCATAAGACAAAACTCATCCAGTTGCTCAGAGGAGTGAGACAGGGGGATGTCATCTCTCCGAAACTGTTCTCCAACGCACTGAAGGATGTCTTCAAAACCCTAGACTGGAACGAATTGGGCATCAACCTTAATGGCGAATATCTCAGTCACCTCCGCTTTGCCGACGACATAGTCATAATGGCTGAATCGTTGCAGGATCTGCAAAAAATGCTGCACAGTCTCAACGCTGCCTCACTGTCAGTCGGTCTCCGGATGAACTTGGACAAGACTAAGGTCATGTTCAACGAACTAATCACTCCGGAACCGATCTCGATCAATGGCGAAGTGCTCGAAGTTGTCCAAGAATATGTCTACCTCGGGCAGATATTGCAGTTGGGTAGAGACAACTTTGAGCGGGAAATCGCAAGAAGAGTACAGTTGGGCTGGGCAGCATTCGGAAAACTGCGTCATATCTTCTCGTCGCCGCTACCGCAATGCCTGAAAAGCAGGGTTTATAACCAGTGTGTCCTACCCGTTTTGACATATGGAGCCGAGACGTGGAACATGACAGTGAAGCTGGCCCACCGGCTACATGTCACTCAGCGAGCTATGGAAAGATCTATGCTTGGTATTTCGCTACGGGATAAAATCCGAAACGAAATCATCCGGCAGAGGACCAAGGTGGTGGATATTGTCCAGAAATGTAGCAAGTTGAAGTGCCAGTGGGCTGGCCATGTCTGTCGCAGAACCGATGAGCGTTGGAGCAGACGGGTTCTCGAATGGAGACCACGTCTCGGGAAACGTAGTGTGGGACGCCCCCCTGACAGGTGGACTGATGACCTGAAGAAGGTCGCTGGTGGTGGCTGGATGAGGAAAGCGGGTGATCGTGCGCTTTGGCGTACCCTTGGGGAGGCCTACGTCCAGCAGTGGACTGCAATAGGCTGATTGATTGATTGACTCTATTTATGAGTAAAGCTTGCTCGAAGCTCCTGGGGTTATCGTTGCGTGCTTAGGATGCGTAGACGTTCTACGAATGGCTCGCTCGCGCGGTCTTTCCGCTTCGATAATCTCAACTCGCCCCTGAACTGCGGGGTGGGGTGCAGTGTCTGGCATTGGCGGGAGGTGGTGAGTAGCCGTTCTGGTACTATATTAATTCTATGCTATTGGGGATCTGCAATTGCTCGATTTTTTTTTCTAATAATCACTAGTTGCAAATAGCGGTAGCGTTTACAATGGATTCTGGGGCAGTCATCAGGACTGTCTTGCCCGATCAAGGGATCAAAACATCAAATCATAATCATACAACCCACTCAATATGTGTTGACCTCATATTATCATTATTAATTCCAGGCTCATAAGCAGTGGTGGGAGATGAAGTCGACCCACTTTGACTGCGTGCTGTTCTTCAAAGTGGGCAAGTTCTACGAGCTTTATCACATGGACGCGGCCGTGGGCGTCAATGAATTAGGATTCTCTTACATGAAGGTTTGTGGTAGTATTAAATAAGTGAAGTTTAGACAAAGGTATTAATAAAAATCACTTTTTGGGACCAAACACAATTTTTTTTAAATTCATTAATCGAAATATTTGAAATTCCAGATAAACACACAAAAAATAAATTTCCAAATATCTTGCTCAGAATCAAAGTTATAAGGCTTCAAAGTTGATAGTTAGACAGAGCGGTTTGACGACACATGTGACGTCATAATGTCGCGGGCCATACATCCGCCATAGAAAATTTTGTTTTCGTAGAGAGGGACAGATATATTTGTTTAATAATGTTGTATCTAGTTTGTTTTTCGATCAATTTCGATTCTGTTTTGACTGTCAGTATTCTATTTTTGTATACTTTCAGATGAACTATGAAAAAATCATATTTTTTTTATGCATGTTCCCTATTGTTGACGACTACTACGAGTAAGTTGTATATAAATAAAAAAGCCTTTTAGGAAACCAGTTACGCTACCCCGGTTCCCTTGACGGCTCTTAAGGGGTTCTGTGCAACGAACTACAATAATTCGTTGGTTGTGTGGTTATATTTTGTATTATGTGTAGAAATATAATTGTAGTATGTATATTTATAATTTTGCACACAAAGTAAACTCCTTTAAATTTGAATAAAATAAATGAAAGTAAAAATAAATGTACCTCATTATGTTATAATTTTTAGTGATAATATTTGTATTTGATTGTTAAAGAAAAGATATGAAGTTGAAGGACTATTCATCCTGTGCAAGAAGATTTCTTATACTTAACTTGAATTAAATAATTTAGTTGACAGTCTCCACGACCGAGCGGTAAAGCGTTCAGATCACAATACCGAGGCTGCAGGTTCGAATCCAGTGAGCACATTGGATCAAACTAAATCACTTTAATGTGACTGTTCCCAGTTTGGTTAGGACATTGCAGGCTGAATCACCTGATAGAATCGGCCACAGATATGTAACCAAGATTTTGAAATAAATATTTTTTTTTTATAAAAAATGAAAGAGTCCAAAAAGTAAGATTAGTCTGAGCTTCGGAAATCAAGTTGTTGGTCCCGGTTATTTTAATCAAATTAAAAAAAAATACTGCTGGACTATGAGTGGAGGGTTTTTCCATAATCTCCACGCTTGGCAGGCGGGTTGGAGATCACAGATTAAAAGATTACTGTATCAGAGAGCGCTGCTGCCCGTTCCCTGTTCAATGTGTAGTCCCTAAGTCGCTTCTTACGACACCCACGGGAAGAGTAGGGGTTGGTGACACATGTATTCTACTCTGCTGTCACCACACGGTTATTTTATAATCTGCATTAGCCATATCAAAGAACTTTTCGATGTCAGTTGTCGGTCTTACAACCCACATGATGGTAAAAAGTAGAGGGAGCGGTGATGCACTACCTCCGATCGAAATCCGTGAAAATTGGTACGGAGTATTCGTAGAACTATTTGTAAGGAAGTTCAGTTTCTAGTGCGTAAGCTACCATACAAATAGTTTACGACTACATCGAACCGTATTCTGACGGATTCGGATCGGACGTACTGCGTAACCGCTCTTACTCTGACTACAGGTTTCGTGAGGTCGAGAAAATAACCCACACGATAAGATTTGATTCAAACCGTAGCCTAGTTAGTACGCCTGCCTACAAAACACAGGGTCGCGGGTTCGAATCCCGCCCAGGGCAAACATTCGTGCGATGAGCACTTGTGTTCGCCTTGTGTCTGGATGTTGTTTATCTATACCGCATGATTTTGTAATCCCTATCAAAATTTAAATATAATGTTCAGACCATCATAAGCAACAACTTTTCCCAAGGAACATGGATTGAAAACCCCCTAAAAACGACTTTTCATACAAAATACACGATCAACTTTACTAATTTGTATGGGAGGTCGAAATGTTCCTTGGGAAAAGTTGTTATGATGGTCTGAACATCATATTTAAATTTTGCTAGGGATTACAAAATCGTGCTGTATAAGTATGTATTTATCTATTTAAGTAATGTATATCAGCTGTCTAATACCCATAGTACAAGCTTTGCTTAGTTTGGGATTAGAAGGCCGTGTGTGCGCCCACATATTTATTTATTTAACCCTAAAGGTCTTGTTAGCAGTTGCCTTTATACTCTTTTGTTTCAATTTCCAGGGTGAATTCGCGCACTCAGGCTTTCCGGAGAGCGCTTACGCGCGCATGGCGTGGACTCTAGTGTCTAAAGGATACAAGGTCGCCCGAGTGGAACAAACTGAGACACCCGACATGATGCAGGAAAGGTGCAAGAAAAGTAAGTGAAACCGCTAGAAAAAACGACCACTCCAATGATTTTTTATTTCTTTGTTCAATTTCATTGTACCTCAGGGCACCCTAAAATAACATTACAATCTAGCCTAAAGACTAATGATTAATTTAACTTTAACATAAATTGCTAAGTAGGTTTTAGCTAAGAACCTGTCCAATGGAATATGATTCAAGCGTGGGTGGAGTGCACTATCATTTTGTGTAGACCCTGTCACCTACATACAATAATATGATTTTAAACTTTCGTAGTCAAACTTTCATCATTATCATCAACAGCTCATATACGTTCCCACCGAGGGGCTCGAATCTACCCTGATTTAGAGTGATTAGGCCTTAGTCGACCACGCTGGCCCAATGCGGGTTGGTCGACTTCACACACAACCTTTGAATTTCTTCGCAGGAGTGAGCCGGTTTCGTCACGAAGTTTTCCTTCACCGTAATGAATTCGAAATTCGTAAACACATTGGTACGTGGTAGGGATCGAACCCGCGTCTCCCGGACGGGAGGCAGCGGCCCTAACCACTAGACCACGCTCTCAAACTTTATTGACAACAAACAACAAATTTTATCGTGGCGTGGTAAGCCCGTGAATGTCTGTCATTTAAATCTTGTAAAGATATGTTTATATTGTTTGTTACTCGTATTTAGTTAGAGTTTGCTTTGTTCGGCTTTGTGATTAGTAATAAAATAATTTAAAAAAGCAAAATAGATTTTTATAAATAATTTTGTACCATCCATTCGCTATACCTTGATTTTTAATTCCGTGGAATTCTGACAGCTGGAGTATTGCCAGGCAGAAAACAGGTTTCCAAAATTACAGGTATCACGTTTTGATAAATAAAAAAAAACATAGTGAATTATTTTAAAGTCAAACTTTATGCGGCCTTCATTTTATTTCATTTTTTCAATTGTTGGATGACTATATTATTTTTAAGTTGTAATCTGTTCAAGTTAGTAGTAACTTGAACAGATTACAACTATTCAATGTAGGAGAATGTTTAATAAGGCCGGGTATAATTTTCAAATAACCGCAGATTGCAAACAGTTGGTTAATATTTCTATTTCTAATACAAAAAGGCTTTTATAAATGCATGGAACCGTAAAAGTAAAAATTTTTTAATCTAACATATTAGCAATACTATTAAAATAACAATTCTTCATTGCAAACTTCACTTTAATTTCGTATTGTGTGGCCACAGATAAAAAAAGACAGCATAAACCATAATATAATATAATACATATGTTGGAACATCTTCACACACAGCCATCTGATAATGATAATGATAATGATAATTTATTTCAAATTAACTTGAGTACAGTACAATAAAGATTTACAGTGGCCCCCACACTAGGTAAAACCTGTATCGTGGGCGACCAACACCAGGTTACAAATTTTGATATAATACCTACTACTTTACTAATTTAGAGAACGTATAAAATGAGTCTAATTTAAAACAAACAAGCAAAAAGAAAAGAAGAACTAAATTAAGGCAAAACAAAGACTATAATAAATCTGCGATACCCTTGCAGGGAGATACAGTTATACTAAAATAAAATACAGTGTAATTATTAGAATAAACTACTCGTAATAAATGTAAATATATACTTAAACATTTAAAATAAATTGTAAAATTATATGTATACATAGTTGTTTGTACATACTATTATATAGGTATAGATATAATATATATGTATTTATATTTATACTAGTATTTATAAGTATGTAAATAATAATGTACAGTAATATAAGCAAACAATAATCGGTAATAAAGCGTCAAAAATAACAATAATTTTACTAATTAAATTATATCAACTAACAATTTTAAGGATTTCCTCAGTGCGGTCATCTGATCCCAAACTAAGCAGAGCTTGTACTATGGGTACCAAACAGCTGATATACAATACATAAATAGATAAATACATACTTATATAGATAAACAACAACCAGACACAAGGCAAACACAAGTGCTCATCACACAAATGTTTGCCCTGGGCGGGATTCGAACCCGCGACCCTGTGCGTCGGAGGCAGATACACTACCACCTGGGCTACGGAGCCGTCATACATGATTCAAATAGAATTTGCACAAGCCACTGGAATTGTTATTATAATTGTATTGTACGTAAATTATGATTTGCCTGTCTTGTTATAATAGTGATAACAGAAATGTACATGTGAAAAAAGGTTTGCGACAAGCGACCTGAGAACTGTCAGAATTCCACGGAATTAAAAATCAAGGTATAGTTAGTGTGAAAAATATGTACCAAACTCAGAGAAACAAAAGACGATCGCTTGCGCGAGGCGACGCGCGTCAGAAATCTTTGGTACCAAAGGGGCGCCACTGGATGCCAAAACGTCAAAAGGTCCATCTGACATTAATCACTCCTTTTTAGGTATGCTTACGTGCCTCCATTTAGTTCCAGTTTTATTACCTTTTGTTTAAATTAGCCACAAAATGTATTTTTGCTAATTACTTTGTACCGTCTATTTCCTAGTTTAAAACAATTTATTTTAGATACAGTCCGCTTTCCTATTGACTTCGACACTCTGTTTGGCTTTCGTATTCATTCACTATCATCATCTCAGCCGGAAGACGTCCACTGCTGAACATAGGCCTCCCCCCATAGGTTTCCACCGTGAACGGTCCTTCGCTACTTGTATCCACCGGCGCCCAGCAACTTTCACTAAGTCATCTGTCCACCTTGTGGGAGGCCGTCCAACACTTACGCCTTCCGATATTTCCTATTCGTTCATCATCATCATCATCATCGTGTGGGTTGCCAGCAGGTAAAACGAGCAAGTGGGACAAGGTGGTCAGGCGCGAGATCTGCCAGGTGACGCTTAGGGGGGTCCAAGTGTGCGGGCTCCAAGACGCGGGACCCAGTGAACATCAAGCCGCGTACATGATCGCTATTGCTGAGGAGGTAATCATCTATCTATCTATCATCATCATCATAACAGCCTCGGTGGCCGAGTGGTCGAGATTTCGTCGATTACGGAGGTTCCTGGTTTGATTCCCGGTGGACACTTTCAAGCAAAAATCTCTTTGTGAGAAATTCCCCAGTTTGGTTAGGATATTGCAGGTTGAATCGCCTGATTGTCCGAAAAGAAAGATGATTCCGTGTTTCAGAAAGCACCAGCCACTATCTAGTAGTTACACAATTCAAGTCAGTGGCCTTATACCTTGAATTTTAATTCCGTGGAATTCTGACAGATGGAGTATTGCCAGGCAGAAAACAGGTTACCAAAATTACTGGTATCACGTTTTGATGAATAAAAAAAACACAGTGAATTATTTTACAGTCATACTTTATGCAGCCTTCATTTTTTTTTTCAATTGTTGGATGACTATAATATTTTTAAGTTGTAATCTGTTCAAGTTACTTCATTCAATGTGGGAGAATATTTACTAAGGCCGGGTATAATTTTCAAATAACCGCAGGTTGTAAACAGTTGGTTAATATTTCTATTTCTAATACAAAAGGCTTTTAAAAATGCATGGAACCAAAAAAATAAAGATGTTCTTAATCTAACATATTAGCAATGCTATTAAAATAACAATTCTTCTATGCAAACTTCACTTTAATTTCGTATTGTATGGCCACAGATAAAAAAGCACAGCGTAAACTATACAAGGGCCGCGTTCCGATTTGCGCTGAAATCACTTTAAGTACCCAAAACCGCGTACCGAATCACTGTCATTGGGATTACGGCAGCCATTGTGACGTCACGGCAAGGCGTCATGACCGCCGCCATCTTCCGCTAACGGCGCCCATGCTCCAGAGCGAAATTCACGTAAGCGTAATGTCAAATTCGACTTTGACATAATGTTAATTTACTTTTAAAAGTTAAATTTTTAATGTTTAAATGTAAAATTAACGTGTCTTATATTTATTTGGTTGAACAAAATTAAAAACACGTTATTCAATTATGAAATGGCGATAAATTACTGAAATATTTTAAATCAATCAGTTTTTTAGGTTAGGGTTGCCAGATGTTCGATAGTAAAAGTATCGAGTATGTATGGCTATGTATATATTACGATAGTTTTGGCTCAGGCACATACATACATAAGATAATATCATAGGCAATCTGATAAAATATAAATATCAAACATTCTTTTTTGTATTTTTTTAATTTCATGTGCCTATTTACATCTCCATTTTTAAATATTCGCATACCTTTTTCTTATTTTGGGTACTAGCCATGCGAAAAGTGCTGTTTTCACAGCTGTACGATACTTTTTTAATACGTATAATAATTTAGAATTTTGCCAGTTTTGGTACGGTAATCAACATCTGGCAAAACTGAGTTATAAGCAGTTTCAGCGCGCTCAAACGCCGTTCCGTTTTGATTTCGCTCATGAGCCGTATTATCGCGATTTCTGAATCGGTACGCGAGTAATCGCTGTCAGTACTTTGAGCCGTGAAATCTGATTCGGAATACACCCAAGATTCAAATAAAGTTTGCACAAGCCACTGGAGTTGTTATTTTAATTGCATTGTATGTAAATTATGATTTGCCTGTCTTGTTATAATAGTGATAACAGAAATGTACATTTGAAAAAAGGTTTGCGACAAGCGACCTGAGAACTGTCAGAATTCCACGGAATTAAAAATCAAGGTATAGGCCGCCAAAGGCAAAGTTTAGCTCTACAACTGTATATTTTAACTGTATGGGTTGACACTAGGGTTTGTGAGGTAGCGTCGACCTTACAACCCACACACGGAGGCACCAGCCACTATCTAGTAGGTACACGAGCCAAAGGCAAAGTTTGGCGGCTCTATAACATTGACACTAATAGGGTTTGTGAGGTTGGCGTCGACCTTACAACCCTCAAGATGAAGAAGAAGAAGATCTCAGCCCTCCAAAGATCCCCGTAACGACCGGTCCTGTTTGGTCTACTCGTACATTAAGCGGCTGATCGGATTTCGACCTTACAAGGAAGAGCAGGGTATCCTGCCACAGGTCTCCTGTAACAAAACCATATAAACGAACGTAAGGTGTAATGGTAACCATTAACATTATGTTACATAAAGTGTTACTTACTTACTTACATTAGAATGCAAAAATCTTCAAAATGTTCTAAGAAAATGAGAGTTAGTAACTAAACTATCCTATAAGTTTTCCTGTACGTATTTTTGTAACAACTAAGATAGTTATTTACAATAACGGAATATTCATATTTATTCCATGATTATAATAAAACGCTGATGGGTGTGTGGGGGTGTGTATGAGTGTGTGTTGGGGTGTGTATGAGTATGTGTTGCGGTGTGTATCATTCACAAGCTATGTTAATGTCTGTTCCTTTTTTTATGTACCTATCTTTTTTACAACGTATGTTTCTTTTGAGTACTGTGAATAAATGTTTATTTTTTGCTAGAACAGCCTTTGCTTGTTTGACACAGGAGAACCTTGGCTGCAGTACTTATGGCGTGTGCTTTGTCGACGCCTCCATAGGGCTGTTCTATCTTGGCCAGTTCAAAGACGACAAACACTCATCGAGGCTTCTTACCACCATGGCGCACTTTCCACCAGCATTGGTGAGTTCTGAACCATAGAACAAAATAATAAATCATAATACGTCAGTTTGCTAGTGCCAAAATAAAAGGGCACATGTTGACGAACGATTCGGTTGATTATCGACGATTGTCATCGCTATCAGGTTGACGGCGTCGTCAATTCAATATATGTTTAAGATGTTGTTTCACCCGTAAATTGTGATAATTTTAATGTTGTCAATCCAGATTTGGATTTATTTCATAATGGGGGTTTTTCTTTTAGTTCTACAAAGGCCCGCTATGTGGCGCTGGGTTCCTCTTTTGTCAAACCTGAACAACTGCCTTCCACTTAAAAAGAATAAAAAAATTAACACATCATAACTGTTTTACATATTTATATTTAATGATTTTATGTAATTTAATAAAATTTAGTAGTAAATGTTAATTAAAAAATATATTTATAAAAATTTTTGATTGCTTATGACAAGGAGAAAACCGACAGGGTTTACTTTTAAGGGACTTTAAAATTTGAGTCGCAGCAACGTTGCCATCATGCTGGCTTAAGTAGTCTGTACCCAGAGCCGTAAACCTGAATAATAAAGAAACTTGCTGCGATACTATGTACCCAGAGCCATAAATTGTATTTTAAAAAACTTCAATTTGACAACTAAATTAAAACGCACCATGGCCATATAAAACAGACATCTAGTGGAAAAGTGAAAGCTAAAATTTAAAAAAAGAAAGGAAAAACACCCATTATAAAAGATGGCAAATAGTTGACGTGTCGTCATAAACTGTAGATGACTGTACTGTGTACTGTAGTCATCGTTTGTAAGTGCCCTAAGCCGTGAAACATATACAATGACAGGTTGCCTGTCTTAAACTCCTTCAGTTGCCTTTATGCGACACCCACAATAAGGCAGGGTGGCCATAGCTTTCTGGATAACAGGCTTTTCCAATATTCAATAGCTAAGAATTTTAAAAATGACAGTATCTTATTTAGAAAAAAAGGCAGAAGATAGAGAGAACGACGACAGTGGAGTTTCTTCGAAGAGCTCTTCTCCACAACTTCCGCCATTACGTTAGCGAACTTACCAAAATAAAAAATGTCGGGTATAAGTGATGTGGCAACATCCTATGAAATAATAAAGATTTTACTTGAGCTTTCAACATACGGTAATTTCACGAGTGCCCAAAAAAAGGAATGTAATGTGTTCAGGGTTCACGTATGTATGTATGTATTATGAGTTTCTTTATTCCACCATAACATCTAAATCGGGGAAGGAAAACATCGTGATGAAACCTGCACACTCCAGCGAAGAAATTCAAAGGTTGTGTGTGAAGCCGACCAACCCGCACTGGGCCAGCGTGGTCGACTATAATCGCCCTAATTCAGGGTAGGCTCGAGCCCCTCGGTGGGGACGTATATGAGCTGTTGATGATGACGTCTAAATGCCTAAACAGATTTGGATGTACGGGGTATCATTAGAATCCTTACATCAAGAGTGCAACTGTGTATTCCTGTTCTTAGATAGTGTACGATCGCAAGTCGACTACGGCCCGTAGCAGCAAGTTGCTGAGCACGCATTGCCCGAGCGCGCGTCGCGAGGCGCATGTGCTCTGGTCGCCCGAGACCACGTTGAAGACACTCGCCGAGAAATACTACAGGACGAATGAAGATGGCGACTGGCCTGAAGGACTCAAGAAGTTCCTGCACGAAGGTATTCCACTGTTTCAAATATACAGATTCCTTCGTTTGAAGTAAGATTTTGTGAAATAATTTTTCGAAACAAGCTAAGTTTGGGGCAAAATCAGTATCCGCAACTCGACGACCGTAGCTATTTTGCGTAAAGGACTGGATAGTCACTTGAGCCACCCGATCTCCTCAAGGAACCTTAGCAAGCCAGGTAAGGACTTGATGAGGACCTCAGGAACCGACCCTGGGGATCCGAGGTACTTTGCCCGGTCCGAGGCCACCTCTCGACATTCCAATAGCACGTGGGCGGTTTCCTGTGTCTCCATGCATCCTCTGCATCAGAGGCTGTCTGTGACACCCATTGTGAAAAGAAGCTTGTTGAATGAACCGTGTTCTGTAATGGTTCCATTAATTTCCAATCAAATTTTTGACATATAAATTTTATTGGAAATTGATTATCTCGTATATAAAGTTTCAACGAAATTGGTCCAGTAGGGGCCGAGATATTACACCCCCTTGGTGAGGCTTCCACCTTGACGCTTGACGTGATGACGATTCCTGTTAAACGGAGGTATGTCCAAGCAAAGTTAATATACTAAAAAATTGATTGGAATTTGTTTATCTTATTCCAGCAAAAAATCTTTCTATAAGTTAAAACGTTTAGTCAGAAAATGATCCTAAACTTTTACATACTAATTATTTTCCTGTCGTGGATCAATTTTGAACTTTCTGTAAATAGGAATCTCTAACTGGTACATTCAGGAACAAAATTATAATTTTACGATTACAAAATAGAATTTAATTAAATTAAGTAAAATATAAAATCTATAGTAATTTGTAGCAAACCATAATGATAGAGCCAGTCTATCTTGGTGAGGCTGCTAGCTAGACGTCGATCTAGAAGCCTCAGTAAGATACTCAAATAACTTCCAAAATACATTTAAAATTTTTCTAAGATTCAAATTCCAATCAATTTTTTGCCATGGTTAAAACCATCAGAATCGATGGTGAGGCTGCTAGATGGACGGTCGCCACGAGCAAAAATGGCATAGGTCCTCCCTCGATGACGTCCGGCCGGATACTGGGCAGTCATATTCACTTGGCTCATGTAACGACTGCCTCCAAAGATATCAGCCGGGTACTGCCTTCCGAAGCACGAATCTGGTGATTCAGTTTGCTAAATAATCACAAAGATTTTTTTATGTGACCCATCACCGGATTCGAACCCGGAACCTCCGTGATAAGCGTCGGGAATCTCTCGACCACTCAGCCACGGAGGCCGTTATTATGTTAGTTTTTTTGTGCTAGAAAATGTTTTAGTAAAGCAATAGTTTTACTATGCTTTACCAAAGCACCTCCGAAGTTAGTAAATTTTTGCAATGAGTATATATCTACGGCAGAGACATGTCGTTACCGAGTTCTGAAAACTAACAACGCCATCTGTTGATATTTAACAGCAACGATTGCACTAGTTTACACGGTTATATCTCTTCAGCAACATTCGCAACTAAAATTATGCCCTTGTTGGACTTATTTCATTTTGGATATTTCTTTTTTATTATGTTCTTTATTGTCAGCCCAAGGATTGTATTAAAGTTGTTTCTTTAAACGGGTAAATGTTTTTTTTTCCGCCGGAAAATCTCACAACGCGAGCGTAGCACAGCAGTTTTGTAGCGGACAACCAGTAAAAGATAAAAAAAAATCCACGTCTGAATAGAGAGATATGCATTTAGGTTAAGAAATATAAAAAACCTGAAAATATTAAAAATAGTATCTTTTTATTTATTTTTTCATGAGTAATACAGATGATCTGCATTAAGCTCTTTACTTGTTTTAGCCCCAAGTCAATGGGCGTTTTTCCTTTCTTTTTTTAAATTTTATTAGTGTTTGGCCATAGATAGTGCGTTTTAATTTAGTTGTCAAATTGAAGTTTTTTAATATACAATTTATGGCTCTAGGTATAGAGTATCGCAGCAAGTTTTTTTATTATTCAGGGTTACGGCTCTGGGTACAGACTTATTTTAGTCAGCATGATGGCAATGTTGCCGCGACACTAATTTTATAGTCCCTTAAAAGTAAACCCTGTTGGTATTCTCCTTGACAATAAAATCATATAAAGATATCATTTTTTTTTTATTACATTCACTACTAAACTTTATTTATTACAAAAAAATATTAAATAAAAATAAATACAAACGAGAGCGTCGGTGGTCTAGTGGCTAGGACCGCTGCCTCCCGTCCGGGAGACGCGGGTTCGATCTCCACCACGTACCAATGTGTTTTCGAATTTCGAATTCATACTCGTATATACGTTTATTCGACGCTCTTACGGTGAAGGAAAACATCGTGATGAAACCTGCATACTCCTGCGAAGAAATTCAAAGGTTGCGTGTAAAGTTGACCAACCCGCACTGGGCCAGCGTGGTCGACTAATCGCCCTAATCCAGGATAGGCTTGAGCCCCTCGGTGGGGACGTATATGAGCTGTTGATGATGATTAAATACAAATATGTAAAACAGTTTAGATTTAGTTTTTTACCCTATTTAAGGGGCTACCTGGCTGCACACTAGCGCCACTTCAATAAAAAAATTTAACTTTGAGAAAACAAAATACGTCAAAAATCCGGTCGGTTATATTGTTCTAAAGGTTGTTTAGTATTTTTAGAACTGATTAATTTATGAAAATGTTGTTAATTGTAGTTACAGATAGCGAAACTGCTAAAAATGGCCGTTATTTGCACTTATGCTATCTGTTACTACAACTAAACACATTTTATTCAATTTGTCATTTTTTTAAATACAGCACAACCTTTGAAATAATATAACCGAACAAATTTTTAATATATTATGTTTTCTCGGAATTATGAATTTTATTGAAATGGCGCTAGCGTTCAAGGTCATTGGCGTGGGGGAGCCCCTTAAGTGGAAGAGTGTTGTTCAGGTTTAGAACCCAGCGCCACATAGCAGGCCTTCGTAGAATGAAAAGAAAAACTCCTATTGTGTATTAAATAACCAACCAAGCACGTGTCGGGCTACGAAAATGTAGGGTTCTGTAGTTGTCCAATACTACTTATTATCTGTTTAAGTCAGTTAACGTTCATTAAAATAATTTTCTATGATATTTGTACCGAACTTCTTACTTGTACAAGTACATTTTATAAGTTGGAATTGTTAACCTGTAAAGCCTACTTGATGTTGGTAATTTTCCTTTTTAAGTCATCATAATGCACTACTACCGTAAATTTCCAATACAACGGTTTCGCTGACTGGGGGGGGACACTTTACTCTAACAAAAATGAGCACTTTATTGTCATCATCGTCTGACGATGACGTGAGAGGGATGAGACGATGATTAAAGTTCCTTATAAAATTTTCAGGTGACGCATTAGGTCTGACCCCTGCAGCCAACTGTTCCTTAGCTATCAAAGCACTGGGTGGCTGCGTTTCTTACCTGACAGAGTGCCTGCTGGATATCCAGATCCTGGGCATGTCACAGTTCACCTCCTACGAACCACCAGATGTGCTCAACAGAACATTGTCCCAAGAAGAGAAAATAAGTCGATGGGAAGGCAGCAGCACTATGGTGTTAGATGCCATAACGCTCAGGAATCTGAGGATAGTTCAGGATGAAGGGTGTTTGTATGACAAGCTGAATTTTTGCTCTACTGCTATGGGAAAGAGGTTAGTGTTGTATACATTATACTTATTGGTTCATTGGCCCCGATTCACACTGTCACGCTCTAATCCTTAATTTAAGTTAGTCTGTCCTTTTTACCTTTTAAAGATTGAAAAGGGACAGGAGATAGCCATTCTAATATTAGAGCTGTCAAACATCGAATTTGAACCTTGTGGCCGTGTCGATTGCACAATTTTAGAGAGCACTTAAAACATGCGACTTAAAAATCTCTTAAACTGACAGCTATGCCCTTATTTTAGGTTATCATTCGTTCAAATTAATGTCATTCGTTCATCACCTCTCTTTCATTGGTCATAAAAACGAAAAAGAGAGCTGGATTTTAAAATTAGAATTAGAGCATGACATCCCGAATCGAGGCCATTGCTGTACTGCTTTACTTCTAACTCCAATATATGAGATCATGTTTGTGCGTTTTGCTCCAGTTTTCTGGTTCTGTTAAGTTGTAATGCACAAGTATATCCGAGTTGCATATCATCATCATCATACTCAGTCCACATCAACCCACTGCTGGGTTTAGGCCTCTTTTCTATAGCGCCAATTCTCACGGTCCTGTGCCAACCTCATCCAGTGAGATCCCGTCATCTTGACGATATCGTCTGACCATCGGGCTGGTGGTCTGCCCTCTGGCCTTGTCGCCCCTCTAGGCCACCGCTCTGTGACTGCTTTGGTCCACCGTCCGTCGTCCCGTCTAGCCAAGTGCCCCGCCCATCTCCACCTCAGTTGCATATACGCACACCTATTATATCTTTGAGTTTCTTAGTGTACTTCATCAAATCATTTTATCTAACACTTGCAGTCAACTACAGCGTTGTGCTTTTCCTGTGCATCTTGAGGAGTCTTTCCGTAACCATTGCACCTGTAGGTCAATTCTACTAAATAACTGCAACTGCACGTTTACGCTTGTCATTTGAGTCGTGCAGGAGCAGTGCAGTTCAAACAGACGTATTCTACTAAAATTTCCTGCACTAAAACTACGAGTACACGACTACTGCACTGCTCCTGCACCGCAACTACACGAATCCTGCAATCAACCTGCAATATAACTAATACGGGTAATGTACCATACACATGAAATTGATTGCCTGGGTAGGTGATATTGAGGCGGAACTATGGATTGTTCCTCCTCATGTCCTACAAACTCCTCCTAAAAGAGACCGAACATTTTTCACCATGCAAAACCGTATATTACAAGTTAATCTGTGATGCAAAAGCTGCTCAAGTTTAACTTCAATAAAACTTCAAAAAAACTGCTGCCAATGCCATTCAAATGTCAAAAAAATTAACAGAATACGATTATTTTGCAGTGAACGTGCAGCTGCAGTAACGTTTTTTTAGTGGAATAGCTATTCATTTGTTGCTGCGTTACTGCAACATTACTGCACTAGGACTGCTTAACAGAATACCGAAACGTCAAAATTTGCTCATTTTGACACACGTCGCGTAGCAGTGCAGTTGCGGTTATTTAGTAGAATTGGCCTTCTGATCTCCATAGATTGCTGTACCAGTGGGTTTGTGCTCCCAGCTGCAATGTTTATGTCGTGAAGCAGCGTCAGCTCGCCGTCAAAGCTTTGTTCGAAGACCAGGAGACGAGCCAAAACACCAGGAACATTCTGACCACTCTGCCGGACTTGGAAAGGCTTCTGGCTAAGTAAGCTGATTTTTTTTAAAATATTTTCAGGCCATGTTATTACTATCGAATACTATGTAGTATTAATTGTGTCAGTTTCATGTTTTTTAATAGTTTTATTAATATTTTGTTGTCACATATAACGTCAGTAACCACAATTTGCCGTGTGGTAACGGCAGAGTAGAGTAGATACATTTGTCATTGTCACCAACCCCTACTCTTCCCGTGGGTGTCGTAAGAGGCGACTTAGGGACTACACATTGAACAGGGAACGGGCAGCAGCGCTCTCTGATACAGTAACCTTTTAATCTGCGATAAACCCGCCTGCCAAGCGTGGAGATTATGGCAAAACCAAACACTTAAGTGGAGGAGGCTCATAGTCCAGCTGTGGACTGTAACGGGACGTTGATTGATTTTGATGAAACATAATGCACTTATTTATTGTAACGTCATTAATATAAAGTAAAAATAACAAAGGCCTAAGGACACTTCCCTGTGGTATATTTACATTCTGAGCTATAGAACCCTATCTACCTCATTTCAATTGTGTATTCTAATGTAAATGATTATATTCGCAGAGTCCACAGCCTCGGCAATTTATTGAAGTCAAAAACGCATCCTGATTCTCGCGCGATATTCTACGAAGAGAAGATTTACTCAAAGCGCAAAGTGCTAGACTTCATCTCAGTGCTGAACGGATTCACGGTGGCGCTCGATATCGTCCAGATGTTCAAAGATACCGACTGCGCACTGCTTAGATCTATCACGCAGTTCGCGCCGGATGGAAAGTACCCGGACTACAGAGATACACTGAAGTTTTTCAAGGTAATTCAGTATTTTTCTTAACGAGTTGATGGCAAGTGGACGTCTTCAATGATATGGCCTATGGCCTGTCCATCGAACAACAGGATATAGGATGAGTAGCAAGTCCTTTCGTGTGCATTTTTTAGGGTTCCGTAGTAAAAAGAAACCCTTATAGTTTCGGTATGTCCGTCTGTCTGTCTGTCCGTCCGCGGCTTAGTTCAGAGACTCTTAGTACTAGAAGGCTGTTATTTGGCATGGATATACATATTAATCATGCCGACAAACCTGAGGAATAAAATCTTTAAAAAAAATTTTTTAGGTTTCCTCTGCTACGCGTCAAGCGGGGGTTATTTTTTTTTCACGAGTACCTTTTTGTGTGAGGTATCGTTGGATAGGTTTTTTTAAAAATAATGGGGGTTTGCTAAAACCATTTTTTGATGCTAGTGTAACTTTTAGAAATATTTCGTTTTAAAATGCTTATTTTTGTCAAGTGTGCCCCCTACCAGCGAAACGGTTGTATATGGAAATGTGAAAAAATTCACGGTAGTAGTGTATATGATGAATTTAAAAGGAAAACTTTTACATGTTATCGAATAATAGACCAACTTATAAAATGTACTTGTATAAGTAAGAAATATGGTACTACAAACAAATATCATAGAAAAATATTTTGATGAATGTTAACTGTCTTAAACAAGTACCTAAGTAGTATTGGACGCTACACTTTGCGTGGCCCGACACGTGCTTGGCGATTTATTTAATTTAATTTTGTATTCAACGACAAACCTGCAAACCCTGGTGTCAGAATTAAAGAGCCGCCGGAGGCCTCTGACACGGCTCGTTTAACAAATACTCTCCGCAGATAGCGTGCCTTTTGAAGATCTTACTTTTGATACAATCAGCTGATTTAACCTGCAACTTGCCCTGCAGTGTCAAATTCTAAGCAGACTCGTCAAAGTCTCACTAGGCGATTTTTGATCGACCACAGTGTTCCACCGGAATTCTCTTGTTTATGTTTTTGAATGACAATGTTGTTTTAGTTTTCATTTTGCTTTACAGCCAGTACTGTTAGATGATTTAAAAATAAAGGGCTGGAAGTTCGATGGAATATCCCGTTGGAGCAGAAAACTAGTTTTTATATGAAATTAATATAGTGTATCTATTCCCTTTTATAGGAAGGATTCAACCAATCAGAGGCGGAGAAGGAAGGGCGAATATTGCCGGGCGAGGGCGTTGACCCCGAGTACGACAATGCAATCAGCGCCATCAAGGAGATCGAACAAGAACTACAAGATTACCTCAAAGAACAGGAGAAGTTCTTCCGTTGTCGGGTAAGGGTTTCTTGGTTGAGAAGGCATAAAAACTGGGCTTTCCATTTATCCTCCCCAAAAGATTCTCCTAGGGTGGATACTAGTAAATATGTGTTCAAGAATCCACATTAGGCCTGTGCGGATAATTGGAATTTGTCTGGCTTAGGGATTTAGAGAATTTTTTACGAATATCTACATCAGGGGGGAATTTTAGGGGATTTTATCTGGTGTACAACAAAACAGGATGCAGATGCATGCGAAGAAAAATATAATAAGTAGTAGAACTTTTTCCGCATAATAGCGACTTTCTATTGTACAAGAGTAGTGGCAGCTAAGTGACTCAACCGATTCTGTTGAAACATACAGTGACTGTATACGACGTACGTACTATATTTTGTTTTATTTACTTATAGTAATTGGACTGCGTTGTGAAATAACGAATAAAGACAAATAGAAAAAAATAGTTTGAAATCATGGCATAAATAGCGAAGTAGACATTGACAAGCATTGTAAGTTAAAAATGTAGTAATAAGGACAGTGAGCTATTCGCAATTTTAATAAATTGTGCCAAGAATTTGACCTGGACCTGTTTAATACTGGTTCCGATTCGGTGAGACGTTTGCTAAATAGAAAATTTTTCTTAACTGAACAATCTGTTTGCGAGCTGTAGCATTCATGAGTGTATGACCTTATGTTTTTTTATGTTCTGGTAAGTACATGTGGAGACCAGTAAATGGCTTTTTGGTATTACTGTATTTACTATTATGTTAACTTTAGCTGTTGGTCTTCCTATTATTAATAAATAAATAAAATAATAAACTATGGCTATAGTAATGATTTTTGAACTCAAAATTTGCTCAATATATCGCTAACTATGCCTGCCTATGCCTGCCCTGTTACCTGTTCGCAGCAGGACTTAATGGACGCCATAAATAGTGCAGTCGAAGTGGCTAAGTTCTGGGCAGAATAATTTAATTTGTCATCGAAACGCAAAGAAGAAGAAGATGCCTTTAATCGATCTTAATTCATACTTTTATTTTTCGATGTTTTCGCTTAATTATATATTTAGGGGCGCTGTCTTCCGTTCGGGAGACGTGGGTTCGATCCCCTCCACGTACCAATGTGTATTCGAATTTCGAATTCATATGTACGTTTATTTCGACAATTACACGGTCAAGGAAAACATCGTGAGGAAACCTGCTCATGCCTGCGTAGAAATTCAAAGTTGGTCGACTATGGCCTGATCGCCCTAATTCAGGGTAGGCTCGAGCCCCTCGGTGGGGTTGCATTTGATGATGACGATGATTGTTTGGTCAGGTTGCGTACGTGGGCACGGATCGCAAGCGTTTCCAGTTGGAGGTGGCTCAAGGCGCGGCGGCGCGCGCGGGAGGGAAATACCAACTCGAGGGCGCTCGCAAAGGGTTCAAGAAGTTCTCCACTCCAGAAACCAGGGTATGGACTATTTTTGACGGCCCCGTAGCCTAGTTGGTAATACGCCTGCCTACGAAGCACAGGGTCGAGGGCTCGAATCCCGCCCAGGGCAAACATTCGTGTGATGAGCACTTGTGTTTGCCTCGTGTCTGGATGTTACTTATAATATGTATGTATTTATCTATTTAAGCAATGTAATCAACTGTCTGATACCCATAGTACATGCTTTGCTTAGTTTTGGATCAGATAACCGTGTGTGAGATGTCCCCACCACATATTTATTTTCAAACAATTTGTTTCCACATCAACAGCATAGAGTACAGGATCCATAACACGTGCGCCATTAAATTCATCTCATCCCGTACGGGAACGTATTTTAACCGAGTCGCAAAACATGTTACAGGAATTGCTCGCGCGCATGATAGCCGCCGAGGAACAGAAGACCGCTGTATTGAAGGACTTGAGCCGTAGAATCTTCGAGAAGTTCTCGTCGCATTACGCGCAGTGGGAAGCTGCCGTGCAATGTCTCTCCACGCTCGATATTCTGCTGTCATTTGCTGAGTTTGCGCGCCAACAAACCACCGACGTGTGCCTGCCTGAAGTCACCTACGATATGGACGTTAAGGTGAATTTGATATCTATATATGTCGTGGCCATATCGTAGAATTGACCACATCATGAAATTTTCGATCATTTCATGAAATGCGACCATTTCATGAAATGATCGAAAATGATGTGGGAAACTAAATTTAACCAGATCATTAAATCGTGAGCATTTCACGATTTTGTCGTCCACGATTGGCCATATCGTGAAAATAGGGCGTCCATGAAATATTTAATAAGAATCTAAATTATGTTTGGTACTTATTGTTCTCTAAGTCCGACAGACATTTTCAGAGTACTTTTTATCATAACTATTTTTTTCTTCGTCATTTTAATAACGAATTATTAACTTTTTCACTGCGAGAAATAACACGGTCGCCATGTTGGTACATAAACAAAGCGCTTCCAGCGCCTCTATCGGCAATAAAAGTAATAATTTTACGATATGATCAAATAATCTTGACCATTTCATGAAGTAGCTGGGTTTTTAGTTGAACATATCGACAAACGATTTCTTATCGTTGATCTGGCCAAGGCACATCATGATGTGGCCAATGGACAGTGAAAATTTCATGAAATGGCCACGACATATACATCATCAATAGCTCATATACATGCCCAAAATGTATTTTATATAAGATATCTTTTAGTGTAAATTAGCATTAAGTTATGTTCTTTTAAAATTCGTCCTCTAAATGGGTTAAATTGGCGTTATTTAATTGCTCTGCCTGATTGAAAATAAGACAACGCCCAGACTAGACTGGCATCTAGAAGCATTTACGAGGTATCCTTACATAGTGAGTTTTTTTTAGTTCGACTTTTATGTGGTTTAAATTGGCGTTTAAAATTGAAATAAATTCAATCTCCGTACAAATTGAAGCCCTAAATAACATTATGACTAAACCTAGCCTAAACCGGTAGGTCTAGAAGCATGAAATTTTGTACTTTGGATATCCTTACATGGTGTTGATATGTACTAAGCAAGGTTTTTTTAAAGTATCGAGTGCGTCAAATTTGCGTTTGAAATTAATAAAAAAAAACAACTAATTTCATAGTAAGAAGAAATCTGCAAGGGGTTGATCATCATTCTTAAATTAAAAAATTCTGGGCTTCAGCAAATCAGCTAAAACCACCATGTCAATCAATCAGCCTATTGCAGTCCACTGCTGGACGTAGGCCTCCCCAAAGCGCACGATCACCCGCTTTCCTCATCCAGCCACCACCAGCGACCTTCCTCAGGTCATCAGTCCACCTGGCAGGGGGGCATCCCACACTACGTTTCCCGAGACGCGGTCTCCATTCGAGAACCCGTCTGCTCCAACGCTCATCGGTTCTGCGACAGACGTGGCCAGCCCACTGGCACTTCAACTTGCTACATTTCTGGACAATATCCACCACCTTGGTCCTCTGCCGGATGATTTCGTTTCGGATTTTATCCCGTAGCGAAATACCAAGCATAGATCTTTCCATAGCTCGCTGAGTGACATGTAGCCGGTGGGCCAGCTTCACTGTCATGTTCCACGTCTCGGCTCCATATGTCAAAACGGGTAGGACACACTGGTTATAAACCCTGCTTTTCAGGCATTGCGGTAGCGGCCACCATGCACTAAATTCAAAATGCAATCGCGAGATCTTGAAAAACAACATGTAAAATGAAGCCATGATGCTATTGGTGGATTTTCCCTCGCTCAACGCTCATTTTCCTAGCACATCTCTGGTGAATTTGCAGCCTTATACGTCTCCACCCAACGAATTATCTATAGTCTAGAAGAGTAACTACGCTTCAAACTTGACCCCACCAAATGAATACCAGAGAAGCAAAACTATACCATACGACATTCGAATACGCGGTACAGTGATGTTTTATATGACTCGGTATATAAGAACGTCGAAAGTAAGCTTTAATGTACAGCAGCCTTCGAACAGCAGCGACATCATCTGCCTGTCGTCGTCGTCTGTCAAAATTTATTAGTTGCCATGTTTTAGCGGGATTTGTTAGACGGTTAGGTACTCTTCTAGACTATAGATAATTCGTTGTCTCCACTGAAGAGTCGAACTTACCCCAAATTAGGGCGATCAGGCCATATTTGGCTCAACCTTTGAATTTTTCGCATTTGTGTAGCTAATTGCAATCTTCTTCATCGTGTAGGTTGTAAGATCGACAACCGACCTCACAAACTCTGGTGTCAGCGTTATAGAGCCGCCAAAGGCCACTGACATGGCTCGAGAACGACTAGATAGTAGCCGTGACCAACGGCTTAACGTGCTTACCGAAGCACGGAATCATATTTCCTTTCGGACAATCAGGTGATTCACCCTGAAAATCTCACAAACAGATTTTTGCTTGACAGAATCCCCCACCAGACCAATAGGCCACGGAGGCTGTTTAGGTATTATAATGAAATAACAAAATTCCCATTTTACTTCCGCAGCCCTACATAAAGATCGTGGAGGGTCGCCACCCCTGCATCCCCGTGGCGAACGAGTTCATCCCTAACGACACAGAGCTGGGTGCGGAGAATGCTTCGCTTCTTCTGCTGACGGGCCCCAACATGGGCGGCAAGTCGACACTGATGCGGCAAGTGGGGCTGCTGACCGTACTCGCACATCTGGTGAGACATAGCAGGTTTAGAGTATTATAGCAGCTGTGATAAACTTGCTAAACTGTAAATAACATTTAGCGCGCGAGATGATCTAAAGTTCGAGTAAAAACATTGTCGTAAGAATACTCCGGACCGATTTTCACTGATTCGGATCGGACGTAGTGCGAAGCCGCTCTTTCTTTCTTTCTTTTCGAGTCGATTCTGCGATTAAATTTGGGAAGACCTCTGCCACAGATATGACATTATCTGTGGAATTATAGAGGTGTTCGCGTGTACAGGTGGTGGGGCACGCTGGGCAAGAGCAGTAAGTGAGCCATTGTTTGTGGAGAGACACCACACAGACATGCTCTATTAGTTGTATATCCCCACCTAAGCATGTTTTCTTTACTTCGACTGACTTGAGTCCGGAGTCTGTTAAGAGACTTCCACGTTGGCCAAGATAAACTATGCCCAGGGGGGAGGCTCTCTGTCGTTCGAGTAAATGTTACCGCTCTGAATGTGTATGAAATTAGACTAAACGGCACTCGGTAGTCTGTTTGCTCAATTCGCCATCTAGTGAAATTTATTTAAACTTTGAATTTCAATATAAGCATGCAAGGATGTTTGGACGATTCAACGCATTACGACCAACATGACAAATTTATCAATATTAAAGGCGTCTTTAAAGCTAAGCTTTACTGATCATGTAGCTGTCTGTCTGTTTTCATAAAAATATAGATTTTGCTATGAATTTAAACTATAGCCATTTATTTAATTACAAGCCCGATATCCCATCGAACTTCCATATAAACTTCAATACTTTATTTATTTAAGCATCTAAACCAAAGTACACGCACTGGCTATAAAACAGATCAGAATAAGTATAAGTAATATTTTTAACAGAACTCATTTTTAACCTATAAAGTTTAATTGGTTTGAATGATTTATTTATCGGTCAGGGTTCATACGTGCCTGCGCAAGAGTGCCGTCTGAGTGTAGTGGACCGCATCTTCACTCGCCTGGGCGCCTCCGACGACATTCTCTCCGGGCAGTCCACGTTCCTCGTTGAGATGAACGAGACCGCCGCCATCGTCAGGCACGCCACGCTACACTCCCTCGTTCTCTTGGACGAACTCGGTAATGCATTATTTTAACAAGTCCGCGCCCGCTATATTACCACTCTGGTAGAAATAGCGACTATAGTTGGGTTATTATAGGAAGGGTTCTGACAGCTTCAAAATTTTTCATACGACGTTAACAACTTTTATTAATAATATTCAGTTTAAAAACCATAATAGCTAAAATATTAAAAGAAAGTAACTTCACCTTTTATTTTATCATTAAACAGTATGTAATTTTACTTAATAAATAAATAAATAAACGAAATAATATTAATAAAGTAATAAGTTTTTAAAATTTTAATCTGTTAGAGCTCATCCTATAGTAACCCAAGTATAGTCCGTTAAAAAAATATATTATTTAAGGTCGAATAATTAACACGTCAAATACGTCGGTCCCAGCTTCTGTATAGTCATTACACGGGCCATGGGTTTGTGGGGTCGGTTGTCGACCTTACTACCAACATGGTGAAGAAGAAGAAGACCATTAAAAAGTTATTTACCTAACACGTTGTACACTTTACAGGCCGCGGCACTTCAACATACGACGGCACGGCGATAGCGTCAGGCGTCTGCGCAGAATTAGCTTCGCGAGCGTGTCGCGTCGTGTTCTCGACACACTACCACTCGCTAGTACACCACTTATCCAGCCACCCGGGCGTGGTACTGGGACATATGGTGAGTCGTCCTCTTAGGCCCTTCGGGTAGAAACCGCACCCTTATCTAGGAAGGCTCCGTCAAGAGTCATTCTTCTCAGGCTATTTTTTTTTTTCGGTTTAGCGACTTCCAAGTCAAGCAAGTTGTGACCTCTGAAGATAGTGAGGCTAATTTTTCATTGTCACGCTCTAATCCTTAATTTGAGTTCGTCCGTCCTTTTCACCTTTTAAAAATTGAAAAAGGACAGGAGATGGCCATCCTAGAGCTGTCGACATCGAATTTGAACCTTATGGCCGTGTTCGATTGTACAATTATAGGGAATTGGACTACTTTTTTTGTTCTATAAATCCAAATTTCTTTATCGAACACTAAAAGAATTTTTGCTCTATCTTTAAAATTGACCGAGTTATAAAGGTTTGAAATTCAAGGTTAGACAGAGAGGCGCATACCTACTTGTGACGTCATTTGTTAGTAACGCCATATAATCTCAATACAAAAAAAAATTTTTGAAAGAGACAGACATATTGAAACTTAAAAAAATCACTGTAAATTCGTTTTTCAACTGATTCTGTTTTTTTTCTTCGCGAATCGTCTGCTACTAATCTATATTTTTAAAATAATTCATAAAATATGGTAAAGTCCGATCCCCTATTCTAGAGAGCACTTAAAACATGCTACTAATCTCTCAATCTGACAGCTATGCCCTTATTTTAGGTTATCATTCGTTCAAATTAATATAACTTGTTCATTTGAATTCATCACCTCTATTTCATTGGCCATAAAAACGAAAATGATAGCTGGATTTTAAAACTAAAATTAGAGCATGACTCTCGAATCGGAGCCAATATCAGACATTTGTTTAACCAATGATCACCTGGGTACAGGGTTCAGCCACTTATGGCGCCATTTAGTTCCAGTATCTCCTCATTCCTCCTTAAAAAAAGTGTATATCTGAATGCTTGACCGTGATCCTCTATCAAATTACGTCTATGCCGTATGTTATGTAACTTTTCACTCACAATCATCCTTTTTAGGCGTGCATGGTAGAAACTGACGAATCGACGCCGGACAACGAAGACGACATTCCGGAGGAAACCATCACATTTTTATACAAGCTGTCGCCAGGCGCTTGCCCGAAGTCCTACGGTTTCAACGCGGCGCGCCTCGCCGGCGTCCCGAAAGAGATCACAAGGAACGCTCACCTCATCTCCAAAAACCTGGAGAAAGAAGCCACTTGCGTCCGCGCGTTCAGAGACATTTTCAAACAAACCAGCGCCGCCGGCGTCAGGGAGCTACTGGCAGGTTTAACTATTTAATCTCATTTTCATATCGATATTTTTTATTTTTAAGAATTTTTGATTTTTGTTACGTCTGCGATAAATGGAATAGGTTATTTTTTTTATTATTAATGATCTGTTTGTTTTGTCTGCCATATCCAGTGCAAGTATTTTAAAGACCTAATGACCAGTTTAATTATCAAAATATTGCCGGTTGGTCGGTCGGTAAATCAAATTAATTATTTTGAACGTTTAGTTAAACTTACGTAGCATTAAAAGAGCCGTTTTAAGAATTTCTATTGTTAGTACTTTTTTTATCGTGAGATAAAGGTCGGCGACTAACCGGTGCGCCCTTGGGTTATCATTCATATCTCCTATCCTTTAAGTTTCTCAAAAGAATAAAGGTTCAAAGGGTTAAATTAGGGCGAAGCAGGAGCTGGACGCCAGGCATCCCATGTTTGGAAACTGCCCAGCCCTACATAGACTTAAAAGCCATAGAAGTTACCTCGCCCCTGTAACTGCGGTGGAGGAGTCCTCTATTCAAGCTAAATCATGTCTATGGAGGAGGGCGTTCCCCGTTTCGAAAGCTTTATTCCTCAAGAAGTCCTTCCTCCGGGTGGTGACTTGCAGTGCCCAATATGGAAGTCCATAAACCGTCTACGAACTCAAGTTGGCCGCTGCAAGGACAACCTCTGTCGGGTTACACCAACAGCAGTCAATGCCAGTGTGGTGCCACCCCACAACAATAGCTCATTTATTTACTTGCCCCTCGAGCACTGACACCTGCACGAGGCTACCGACAATGCTCGTCGATACCATCGATTCGAAAAGAAGAAGGGCCAATGACATACTTGAATTCTACTATTTTCAAGTGCACAGCCTTTTGATAATTAAACTTTTCAAGGGCGACCTGTACTAAGTGAGTTAATTATAATGTTTTTTTTTATTAATTTTAAGCGATAGTAAGTTGTTAGCCAGTATTCAACAGTTTTGTTAAGAATCTATTGGTGCAAAATTGTTTGTTGCTGTCTTGTGATTCTCTAAGATTAATCAAGTTGATTTTAAACCCACCAATTTATTGAAATTAAATATATGCTCGTAATTTTCTATTTCGATGTTTTATTTTCTTTTGAGACTTCACTAGTTACAAGAAGCAGTTGGATATTTTGCTCATAAAACTATAAAGATATTTCAAAATAGATAGGCAGTAAAGATGTTTCAAAATAGGAGTAGATTAAGTAAAAAACCAAAGGCAGGTCGTTAAATTTATTTTACATTTCATTCATTACAAAACCTTGCATTTATTGAATTTCTTTTATAATTACTTAATTATATTTTACAAAAAACCATAACCAAGAGTATAAAAAAATATAAATCTTGAGGCAGTTCGATAACTGAAACACGCACGCAGTTAGCGAAATGATAAATACATTTTATATTCATCATAATTCCAAATCTACCTAAATACCAAAATTAAAGCCCTATTTTATTTACTAATTTAAGAACTGGTACGTAGTTACGACCAATAATATGATAAATGCTATCGAAAAAAATAAAGTTTACCTTCTATTGATAAATAACTACAAACTAAATGCTTTCCATTGGTTGGAGATAATTTAAACTAGCTTGCGTTATTTGTTCAGGGAACAATAAAGGTGTTGTTTTCGCTCCATTTGTTTCATATCAGACTATATGCGAAGTTATTGTAGACTGTTAATAAATTAACACCGTAATAATGATAAAGAGAAAAATCCATCTAAGCTATGTATTCGTATAGCAGCGATTACATCTCTATAGTTCTAGTAAGTAATTCGAATTACATTGCAGCATTTCGAATTACATTGCAGCATTTGGGACTGCAATGACCATGAAAATACCATTGCTGTTATACCACAACTAGATTTATCCATAACTTCAAAATTCACCTACACTGAAACCAAATTGACTGTTGGTGTGTTTGAACTCGGACAGTCTTTTGAATTACCAATAAATAAAATAGGACCTGTGTTCCATAAATTCGTCATTCATACAGATTTTTATTAAATAAAGATCCCTGAAAATCCCTGTTTTTAAACAATTAAGAAATCTTCTCTTCTGTTGTTTGCCGTCATCGTTTACGCAAACGCAAGGTACGTGAATTTACATGATCACAAACTTATACACATTGGGGTCCCGTTTCACGAAGCAACAATTTATATGTAACAAGTTACAATTTGATATTCATTGCGTAGCCAATTCGCGTAAACTGTTAGCTCTTACCGTTTTATCTCATTGTCTACGCAATGTACAGTCGCTTGCAAAAGTGGTGTCATATCACGTGTTTTTATACTTTGAAATATCTTTTCATTGTTATGACATTTATTACATATTATTATTTGCATTAATAAAGTCCCGTACACACCATACGTTAATACAAAATCCAAGAAAAAATACTATTAGAAAATAAGTTATTTAAAAGTATAAAAACACGTGATATGACTCCACTTTTGAAGGTGACCGTACATCGAATTGTACTTTTAATTTGTAACTTGTAGCTTCGTGAAACGGCCCCCTGGGCAGCAATTCATCCAAGGCTAAAGGTCATCACACGCGGCAGCTATAACGATACCTGTCGATATGTCACCGTAAGATTGTGAACGCCGTTCGTTTATAATCTTACTCGCGATAAACTTACGGAAAATTGTGAACTGAAACCAACCATTTACAATTTTACGTATTATTTCTCGTTAGTTTATAATCTTACGATGTTCACCCGTAAAATTGTGAACCGTGTTCCTGATTGGTCGGTTTTGGCAGTATGCTACCTACAGAATGATGTGTGCATCTGGATTGAGGGCCCATTTTTCTAATTATTGCTAAACGAGATGAAACTTACAGGGAATGGTCAAATAACTTGGGCCCTCAATCCTGACGCCTGCATAAAGTGGCATAGCCTAAATCTTAAAAAGTAGTATCCCTGGGATAATAATTTTTATTTGAGAATTTAGTTAAGATTTTCTTAAATAAATTAAGAAATTCCCAAATCCTAAGAACGCGATATTACAGATTTATGGTGGTTTAGCTTGGGCCCTCAATTCATGAATATCTGTACTGAGGAATCTGCAAAACATGAATTTATCTAAAGAAATAATATCAATATGACTTAGGTATATTTCAGTTAAATATCTTGGTAAATTAGTTAAAAAGAAATAACGACACAAAATTAAATTGTTAAAAAGTTAATGAAATTCGAAATTTGACAAAACGTCTGAACTGAGGGCCCAATATTTTCGGCAATATTGACTAGGCCAAGCCTTCTACGTTACCGCTCATTAGTTAATATATTTTAACCAATTTTTAACTAAAATGTAACATAGCGTATATTCAGCGTGCAAGGTGCGTTCCGTCGCATGACAATTTTTAATCAGTTCACAATTTGACGGTTTGACATCGTAAGATTGTAAACTAACGAGTAATAATACGTTAAATTGTAAATGGTTGGTTTCAGTTCACAATTTTCCGTAAGTTTATAATATCGCGAGTAAGATTATAAACTAACGGCGTTCACAATCTTACGGTGACAGATACATCTCATTACATCTTTCCATAGAAATCAAGCTATACATCCCGGGATGTAATGTACATTATAGCTGCCGTGTGTGGACCCCTCTTAATGATTGTTTTTTCATGTCCTAGTGACAATCGCCTACTTACATCGTGTTAAGATTACTGAGTGCCTTTCCATAGAGCGACAGAGAGTTTTCGTATCTACTTATTGCACTGCAGTGAACGCAGGTTTATATCTTATTCTGTTATTTAGACAATGGCAGTAGCGGGTCAAAGCTGACTTGACGGCCGACTGATGCCAGCGACTAGCTCAATGTAAACCAGCCTGTATTAAGTGAAAACGCACGTCGATCGCACGAAAGACCTCGTACCGTACTCTGTAGCATACAGGCGTAGGCAGGACTACTTAAAATAAACAAGCCTTCGAAGGATAATAAATGCATTAACTACCTATAGCAAAGTATAATTGAAATACCTAATAATAGAATATACAATTTTATTTAAAATATTTACGTAAAAACTATATCTAATTGTCAATGTTCATGAGTAGCAGAATAGAAACAAATTTATAAGTTTCGCTAATAATGAGAATTAAAGTTTGATGCAACCTACGACTTTTCTATTCACTGCGTACATAAAATGCTATAGTCAGCTCAAAATGGACGTATAATTTCATCTCTTTTAATTTAAGTATACAAGAAATTAAAACTGTACACCGTGAAATTACATTGGTTGATTTTCGTTAAAGGGGTTGTTCAGTCCGTTAAACTGAACAACTTTCCCCAAGGAACATGGACTGACAAATGAAAAAAAATGCTTCCCCCATAGTAAATCGATCAGCTGGCCGCGCGGTTTTTTGTGAACAACGTTCCAATTTTTTTTTGTCATTTTTCCTTGGGGAAAGCTCCAATAATATAGTACTAACATAGTTAAACGATATAAAATAGTATGAGATCCGACGCTACGATTTCTACCATCAATCAAGTAGTTAATTTTGATTTGCTTTGACTGGTCTGCGATAAAAACTAAATGCAAGATTGTGTGGACGCCGTAATTTGACATTATCACAGGCATAAAACAAGACAAGACTTTGATTTGAGACACTAAGGAGATCAACTATATAAAGCAATACAATAAAAATCTGATCAATTTTCTGAACACTATTTAAATAAATCGTGTTTCAAAATCATGCAGCTGGACCTCATACTAACTTTAATGTCACTTAGAAAATGGTAAAGCTTATCTTCCAGTGCGTACAATCTAAATAGGAAAACTGTACATTTTTCTCTACTTTATTCATTTGTACTGTAATTAATAATAAGTCAAGCTTTTTAGAATATGAAAACGTCTACCTGAATAAAAATGAATGCGCTGTTTCTTTAAGCTGAATACAAACAGATACACTTGGAAACAACGACATTTACTTATACCAGGTATACGTACCTATACCTAAGTGAAACAGGAATAATATTCACAATCATAGCCACTGAAATTTACCTACCTATCTAGCAGTTGTACCAACATGTAATAAGGCTTGGAGAACTAGGTGGTACATATAGTTTAAATACAGCTTATTTAAAGCTACCTATAAAAAGTTTTATTATACTTTAATTAGAATTTATCTTATAGCTATTTTAGAATAAACGTTCGTAATTTTTTTTAACAGGGTGTACTCGTATTTAGGAAAAGTACTTCACACTTAACATGTAGGTATATTTTTTAAGTACACGGATAGTAAACCCGATTTTTGTGTTTTACACCCTGTAGATTGAGTTTTCGTAACTTAATTCTCTAACAGTGTCTTAGTTAAACAACGCAAATCCTCTTGGGTCTAAACCTATGAAATTTAACAGCTTTTATTCTACAACTACCTTATAGGAATTATGCGAAAAATGAACTTTCATACAAATTGACTACGATCAGTTTGTGGGAACAAAAATTGTTCATTTTCATGAACTGAGCTAGAGAGGTTTCACGTTATTTTGAGTTGTAATAAGTATCTTCTTCATCGTGCGGGTTGTAAGGTCGACAACCGACCTCACTACTAAGTCTAGCTATTGCTCGAATGGCTGGTTATGTTAGAAATCAGCTAAGCTTGTTGTGTCTGGTACCGAAATTATACGGTAAGTACTCAACCATGCAAACATACCCTGCGTTCCGAGACGCGCTGAAATCGATTAAAGCACCCGTAATCGCATTCCGAATTACTGTCAGCAGGCAAAACTCATACGGTTTTTTAGCTTTTCTGATCGCTGAAAGTCTGATTCGGAATGCGCCGTGCTCATAACAAATCATCAAAACACTCGAGCCACCTTTCTCGGTATTTTTTATTACTATTTAAGAGCAGGAGCATGTTCCAAACATTATTTATGTAAAGCAATACTTTATTTTTCATAGATGTACTATACGAATAGGTATTTTCATAGTTCGTTTTTACAGTTCCGTAGTCAAAAAGGAACCCTTATAGTTTCGCCATGTCCGTCTGTCTGTCCGTCCGCGGCTTAGCTGTGACTCTTAGCACTAGAAGGCTGTAATTTGGTATGGATATACATACGATATTAATAATCATGCCGACAAAGCTGAAGAACAAAATCCTTAAAAATTTAAAAAAATTGATAAGCGAAAAAAATACAGTAATAGTGTATTGTTGTTCATTTTGCAAATTGTTCGTCAAAAAAATGCTCTAAATTTTGTTTTGAACGTGAACGTAACGCGTAAGTATTGAACAACTACGGAACCTTACACTCTGCGTGGCCCGGCACGTGCTTGGCCGGTTTTATTTTATTTTATGCTCTTAACGGTGGCCAGAGTTTTTAAAGTTATTCTTCTGACATATTTGAACAGCACCCTGTTAAAATATATTTAGCAGTCTTATATGTAAAAAGCACTTCGTATTTACATGGCATAACAGTTTACAACAACGGAACATTTGTTTACCTCTAAGTACAAAATAGAAATGATATGCGCAAAGGAATTGGTGTTATTAGTACCTATTATTGTATACCTATTAAGTTATAATTTTATTGAATGAGTTCCATAGTTAGTTAGAGTTATATGGTTACTGTCACGGACCCGGTAATGTGATCTAAGTGGACGGTTATACAACTAATAATGGAGAAGGAAGGTCATGATTTGAGCATACATTTGTTATTTAGCATTCTGGTTGCGTGCACAGAACATTAAGAGTCTGTTAATTTTTTTTTTTGACGTAGTTTATTTTTCCAAAATAGTGAATATTAAAATCACAATTCGTTTTTCCCCCGAAAAGAAATATTAGAATATAAATTGAATCGTGATAACCGACCGAGATTTTAACAAATAGCGTTCTAAGGTACTAATAACGAGTTAGTTTCAAAATTGTTCCACAGGTTATTAATCATGGTCTAATAATAATATCAAATAAATCGAATAAACTTAACTGTTTCATACAAGTACTTAAAGTTACTATTACTATTCAGGCAGGCAACTACTTAAAGTTACTATTACTATTAGTACTATTCAGGCTAAATCAAGTCTATGGAAGAGAGCGTTCCCCGTTATGGAAAGCTTTATTCCCCAAAAAGAAGCCCTTCCTCCGGGTGACGACTTGCAGCGGCCAATATGGAAGTCTCTGAACCGGATACGAACCCAAGTTGGCCGCTGCAAGGACAACCTCTGCCGGTGGGGTTACTCCAATAGCAGCCGATGGCAGTGTTAGGCCACCCCACAAACAATGGCTCATTTATTGACATGCCCCTCGTGCCCTGACACCTGCACGCTGCGGGATCTGTGGGAGGCGACCGACAATGCTCGCCGGGTGGCTGCCTACTGATCCACCATAATATAAAACTATCGACTCGAAAAGAAGAAGAAAGACACATTTCACGCGAGTGTGACGTTCAGCTCTGCAAACAAGTCTTGCGCTAGCTTTGCCTCGCCCTTCTCTACTTTAGATTTTGTTGTTACTAGCTCAACTACGACCCACCTAACCGAGGGGTTTCATCCTAATCTCTTAAAAAAAGATTGGCAAATGAGGGGTCTGTTAGACCAAAAGCAAAGGCGCCACTGTCCAATGACAAAGTTCATAGTTTGGGCACCTGACGGGACGTTTACCATTTATCATAATTGTTTTTTTTATAATCTCAATACTCAATCAAATCAACGGCCCGTTACAGTACACTGCTGGACTATGAGCCTCCTCCACTTAAGTGGAGGGTTTTGCAATACTCATTAATAATAATTAATTATTTCAAGCACAAAAGCGTGTCCGAATTAGATTACTATAATTATAATACCATTTTTCAACATACTTTATTTAATTTCGTATAAAAGGTTATACTAATAATAATTCTACCTCTCCTAGTTTCGAAATTGTGTAGTAGGCCCACCGGACATCATGTCCTGCGTGCCCTGCCACCTGCACGCAGCAAGATTTGATGGACGCCACACAATCCGCCGTTCAAGTGGCCACATTCTGGGCTACAACATTATAGAATTCGACTTGCCATCGACTCGCTAAGAAGAAGAAGAAGTGAATGTAATAAAATAAAATCTTAATTAATGTTTCTTTTCAAGTTACAATCAATGAAAGGTAACTTAAGTCAATGGAAGGTACATTATGTTCATCAAATTCGAACATTGCGTCTAACACAGCGCACTGCATCTACATCTTATATAGCATTTGCAAAAAAGCGTTTAAACACGACAGCATTCTAGTCACACAACTTCGCCCGAATGAGGTTTAAATGTAGACCGTACATAAGCTACGTTCGACACAAAAGGTTCATTTACTAATTTCATATACACACATGCCAATATTTTAAATCGCCAAGCGAATAAAAAAAATATTTTTTTAACAGGATTTGAACCGGCAATTTTTTTCATTTGATTTAATATATTGAATTTACGTAATTTTGTTAAAAAAATAAAATCTTTCATGTCACTATTACAAGATCACTTTGCAACTCAGAGACAAATCAGCAATACAGCCTCAGGGAAACAAAAGACGATCGCTTCGCTCCCTTGCGACGCACGCGCTTCAGAAATCTTTGATACAGCCCTCTGCTTATTAAAAGCGGGGTCTGTTTTGCTCTAAGTGGTCTTAGGAGAATTTATTGAGTCCCGTTATAAATTATCTTACTACAGTCTATCGTCGAATTTGTTAACAAAGCAAAGTTCTACGGCCATAAGAAAGTACTCCAATCTAACCGGTACCTATAGGAGTTTTTATATTTATCTTTAAATCCAACGACCCAACGAATCTCTTATTATTATTCGCTATCTAAGTACTCAAAAAATTCAGGCCTGACTTCTCTTTTTGGTGCTTTAATGGCTACGTGATGCAAAAAAAGGTGTGATTCAAATACGATAAAATTTGATCAAATAATTCGCAATCAATGACTTCGATCATTATCACAGATAGCAGCTAGAAAGTTATTTGTCCAAAAAATTATACTGCACTGTACTACAACGTAACTGCGCAGCATGGGCATTATTGCTTCTTGATAACTATACCTATGTAGAAACGATATATTTGACAGGACATAGCAAACTAAAGGGCATCACAGACGGTTAAGATCTGTGGTTAAGATACAGTGATTGATCGGCCATTCTGCTTTGCACACAAAGTGAATGGCGACGAGAGCTGGCTACCTCGTAAGATACGACATCGTATCTTAACCGTCTATGACGCCCTTAAAACTTGTAAACCACCGAAAAATAAAGATTTGGGGTTTTCAGTCCAGTTTCAGGTTAAAATCATGTCTCTTTTAATTTTTTATTGCAAGTCGTCGATGTAATTTTGCTTATCCAATATCTGAGTTTTACTGAACAATCAAGTAGCCTTACAAGGCAGTGTCCTACCTCACTTGATCACCGGATCAGTCCAGTCAGAACAGAACGCTCAGTCGGCCAGTATATGATATGGATCATAACGCGTAAAATGCAACACATACTACAAATAACTTAACATTATACGAATTTCCGCAACGCTGAGGCACAATAATTGTGGTCACAGGCATGACCTTATTACAAGTATCTAATTCTGCGTCGTATATCGAAGCATCCATCTTTTAGGCCACGTACACGGTCACGCACCGCTGCACGTTTGGCGATGCAGGCGGCTATAGCTCGTCGTAGGAGGAGCTCTCCCGTTCGTCGAAGGGCCTCGCGCGCTCGCCCCAGCGGTCCCATTGTTCTGAACTCAGCAGCGACTCCGTGTCCTCGTCTTGAGCCGGCAGCGGAAACACGACGCCATCGCCGAAGCTACACCACCACATCACGCCATCAGTAATAATAACCGTCTTCATTTCACAATTAACTAGGAATCTACTCGAAAGGTAAACAATTTGTTTAAGATTCTGGTATGCTATCGTTTTATATTTAAGGCGACAAGGGCGCAAATTAGTGTCTGATTTTAATATTTTAAAATTATTTATAATATGTAAGTAGTATATTGGTTTATTTAACTCATGTAAATAAGGACAATGTCTATTCTTATAAAAAAACATAAAAATAAACTTTCTTAAATGTTATTTCATAGATTTCTTAGTAGCTAAAATGTGTTTTATTTTAAGATACCCTCCGATCAGAGTTCATACCTAAACCAATAGATTAACTTACTCGTACTTACAGTTTGATAAATATGTTTTGTCTACCTTACGACTATATTCAACTTATAAAACAAATACACAGATATACGTTCAACTTGTTATTTTGCAACGTTAGCCTTCCTAAGAGCTGATATATCTAATGAACACATACATACAATGGATACTCCATAAGTAAAGGCAATTGCAAATAATATTTCAGTGTTTCTAGTTTTCTAATGCAGGCGGCCACAACATGGGTAAAATTATGATTTCTGTATCAATTTCATAAGATGTATATCTGTCGTGGCCATATCGTAGAATTGACCACATCATGAATCACATTTCATGAAATTTTCACTGTCCATTGGCACATGATGTGCCTTGGCCAGATCAATGATAAGAAATCGTTTGTCGATATGTTCAACTAAAAACGCAGCTACTTCATGAAATAATCTTGACAGATTATTTGATCATATCGTAAAATTATTACATTAATTGCCGACAGAGGCGCTGGAAGCGCTTTGTTTATGTACCAACATGGCGGTCGAGTTGTTTCTCGCAGTGAAAAAGTTAATAATTCGTTGTTAAAATGAGGAAGAAAAAAGAGTTCATGATGAAAAAGTACTCTGAAAATGTCTGTCGGACTTAGATAACAATAAGTACCAAACAAAATTTTTCATGAACGCCTTATTTTCACGATATGGCCAATCGTGAACGACAAAATCGTGAAACGTTCACGATTTAATGATCTGGTCAAATTTAGTTGCACACATTTTCATGATGTGGTCAATTCTACGATATGGCCACGACATATCTACACAAGAAAAGAAGAAGCTTGCAGAAGCGTTTTCGCGCGCTAAAATATAAAAATTAGCATGCAAAGGGACACATAATTCACATATTAATTTAAAATTTTCATCTCTAATAAAAAAGAAGTGAATGACAAGAATTTTGAGCTGTCTCCCGAGTCGCCGATGAATGAAAAGCATGTTTGATTAGTTTAAAATATTTTATTAATGCATAGTAAAAGAAATATGGAGAATAATTAAGAATGTAAGAATATTGAATTTTCCTTATACGAATTGAGGGACGGTGCGGCCCGTGCGAGGGCAAAGTCTCCACCGCTCTGTGTCGCGGCCCGCGCGCGCCTCGCTAGAACGTAACATACATCTCAGACTCTGATCTTACAACCAATCTATACGTTTATATAAATTTAGGACAGCCAAGGAAGCGATGCGCCACGAGATGCTACAGATTTTACTCCACAAAAAGACATACATCATTTAAATAATAGTATTAATATTAAATTTTATCTCTTGGCTATGAAAGATAGGAAAATAATCAATATTTTGATCAATACGCCGTTTAACTCAAACTGATCTACAGTTCTTTTTTTCTTTTGTTACAGTACAATATTGCTTAAAAATAATAAGTATTCGGACAAAATCTGTAGCACCTATATTAATAAATTGACCGAGAGTGCAAGAGAAAGAGTAAGCTTGATTCTTCGAATATACAGCACACAAACGACTTCTGACTGCCAATTGAATCGCCAATGTTTGTATCCATTTGCTTGCTAATATATGATAAACACGAATGCCAGAACACACCGTGCTAGCTGGAGATACTTTTGTCTATGGAACAAGCGGAAGATATCTTTAGTCTCAAAAAAAAAGCATTATTATTCCTCTTAGAAAACTGGTTATCTAACTTGGTTATCTACAAGGAACAAGGGTAAACCCGCGGAATTGATTAACACAATTGATAATAACATTAATAACCATCAGTGCCCCCAGCTTTAGTGCGCTCCGAAATAAAAAGCTCATACAACTATGTTATTGCGTGTAAAAACAAAATCTCTGTGAAAAAATAAAAAACAAAATAAAGAACAAATGTTTATTGTGCACAAAACGTGGTTACAAAAAATAAACTCTAAGTTTATCAGTCTTGTGTGTTGTATATAGTTCAGAAATAAATGCATTTTAAAAGCAATTCGCAAATTTAACATAATAATCATAAATTTATTGGACCGTGGTAATATTAATGTGACTGATTACACACATGAAAAATTAATTAAATTATTGTCGAGTGTTCTGTGATTGAGTAGCTTTGTGACTGGAATAGTTACGACTACAACAAGACAAACAGGCGACGACGATGTCTATCCAATACTTAATTACATTAAAAATTCCTTCATAAGAGGATTATTTAACTATAATCTACTTAAATTTACGATAAATCAAGTGCATATTTACATCTTTTCAATAAAAATTCGAACGACCAAATTGTCTCGAACGCCTTCTTCGGCGAATGAGTATGAATAAACTACTTAAATTAATTTAGCGAGCACCAACTACGAGTATACTAGACGCGATGACGTTAGCACATTAATTTGAACGCACCACTAAAGCCCGCGCCATACACTGCAATTTTAAAGGCTTGTGTTGTGTGTTTGCGAGTGTGGAGTGTGTTCTCACGGTATGTGCTTGAGTTCGTGTGTGTCGTGGGCCGGAGGGGGGGGTTTCGAGTGTGAGTCTGACCTGGAGCGCGTGGTGCCCATGGACTCGTAACCGTGCGGCTCGAGCGGCGCGGGCGCAGTGAACGCCTGCAGCTCGTGCTCGCGACGCACGGGAAACGTACACCCGTCCCCCGTGCTGACAAAACCACACCGGTCAGACAGAACGACAACTGAGCGCCGCGGACGGTCTAGCAATCTACCTACGCAGCTATAAGAGCGAATATGAACTTCTGACACCTTAAGGCTCAATTTACACTGCCGCGGAATGGAATGGAAGCGAATTTTTCGTACATAGCATATTGAACTATATGTCAACTGCGTAACTCACAAACCGTGCTTTTGAGCGTCTTCCGCGGAATTCTCAAAGATTCCTCGGAAGATGCGCGACTCCTTGATTGGCTCGTATCTAGTTTGTACGTTACGCAGTACATAATAGATACATATTTTGCTAAGTCGCATACATGCGATTTCTTGAAAACTATGAAAACAGGGTCTGGTAGAGCTAGTCATATGCAGGACAATGAATATATGTTTGTGTAAAATGTCCATTTCAATGCATTTTTGTGTTCTTGTTTTTATGATATTTCTTACTCTAGTAAAAAACTGCGATAAATTTTGTTTGGATTATTTCGTCCACACACAATCAAGTGACAAAAGGCTCCGCCTACCGTCCACGGTACTCGTAAGAAAAAATACAAGGAAAAAGACTTGTCAATCACGCACAAAAATGTAAATACTTAAAATGAAAATATATCGTGAAGTACAAGAACATACAGAAATTGCGGAGAAGCATCAAGTTACGGACTATAAGTGGAATTATTGGTATTGTACCATAGTACATTAGGTATTGTGCGGGGCTCTAAACAGGTGCAAATATTATTCATGTAATATAAAATGTTTGTTGTTACACAAAATTTTAAATTATATCGTGCATTCGACGTTTGATGGAAAAGATAAGTTTGTATCACCACTTTCTCAAAACATAATACCAAAAATAAAATAAATGTAAAACGAGAGTTATTTACATAAAAATATGGGTGATGCTTGCATTATGTTTCGTTCGTCTCCAACGGTACCTCTACCTTACAATGAAGTATTTTAAAATAAGTATTTTATTATTTGCCTCTATTTCAAGCCACACGCTTAAAATACAATAAAACTGATATAATATGCATAATAAACAAATACATACATATTTTATAGAATAGGAGATCGGACTACTTTTTATTTTATTTTATAAATCCAAACTTCTTAGTTTCTGCTATCGAACACTCAAATAATTTTTGCTCTATCTTTAAAATTGACAGAGTTATAAAGGTTTGAAACTCAAGATTAGACAGAAAGGCACATACCCACTTGTGACGTCATTTGTTAGTAACGCCATATAATCTCCATACAAAAAATCGTTTTTGAAAGAGACAGACATATTGAAACTTTAAAAAATTACTATAAATTCGTTTTTCAACCGATTCTGTTTTTTTCTTCGCGAATCGTCTGCTACTAAACTATATTTTAAAAATAATATGGTAAATTCATAAAATATAGTGAACAGTCCGATCCCCTGTATGAGACACAGTGACTTTCTGATAATTTCAGTGAAACGCGAGCCAACACAATATTGTTAGTATTGAAATAATGGTTAACATAAGAGCACCACCGCACCACACTAGTTATTTACTAAATGACTTCAACAACATAATAAATAGTAATTTAATACTCTAACCAATGGAGAGTCAAGGCAAGCCTGTACGTCATCATCAGACTATAGATATATCCCATAATCTGGTCACATATCTCTTCAAATACCCTTCACCAAACTATAATATGGCTGGATGGATGATGAAACTATCAAAACTATACTGCATTTATCCTACAAGTAATGCAGTGCTCTTCTTAGTTAGACCATTTATGTATCTAAGCTTTGCCTCAACCCACACATAATTGCCACATTACTGTTATAAATAAATACATAGATACAAAGGTTATATTTCACGAAAGCAGGCGAGCGTTATTTGTAGACGTAATGCATATACACGCGTATGTGTGAACCTGCAAGTCGCAGATAACTCAAGCTAAAGCATTTAAAAATAATGAATTTGCATATATGCACCACTTACAACTAAGACCAACCCGCTATGAGTTTTTTTTGTTAGAATCCATACGATATTAGTACAGGCGAGACGTATATTCCGCGGTTGTCAGAACCTGTGCAAGCGCACAACACAATGTTATCAAATGACGTTTTGTTATAGTGTCATTCACTTCTTTTTCACGCTGGGATAGTATTTCTGTTGGCAACAAAAGGCGCGTCCACGTCGTCAAAAATTTGACTCGCTCGATACCATAACACAATGTTCCCATCAGAAAACAGCTAGGTGACATGCAAACGGACGCCGACACAGGAGAAAACACTTCACATGTGATACTTAATGCATGCATATTTATGCATTTGTACGTCATTCTATTAATCGTTACATTAGTACAGTCCGCAATCTCTATAATGTGACATTTTGTGTTAACTAGAGCATGTGATGCATGTTGAAGTACAACTGAAATGTTACCTGGTGAATACTGGCACTAGCCAGAGGTTCGGTCGGTTGCCAAAGACCTCTTTGAAGTTGTTGAAACAGCCGATGGAGAAGCCATCCCTGTCGGAACCGCCTCGGAACATTGGCGCCCGGAATGCCTCTGGAAAATACACAACGTTTGAGCAAAAAAATATTCACAAAAGACATCAGACTAAAACGAAAAATAAAATTGAAAGTACGGCGGCGTACAAGATTTCTTTGTACAAAGGAATTAATATGCTCCAAGAATGACAGGACGGGATTCGCCACAAACTCCCTTATACATTTGGAACTGCACTGCACGCATGACGTGACAGACAGATCTATCCTTAATATTTAGTTTTAGAATTTTCTGTAATCTTAGGGCCTAAATAATGTTCAAATAACTACATATGCAGTGGCCATAAATTATCATAAAATTATATACAGCATGATTTTGTAATCCCTAGCAAAATTTAAATATGACCTTCATAAGCAACAACTTTTCCCAAGGAACATGGGTTCTGTCAGGTGGACGTAGCCCTTTGAAGATGGGAGGCACTCGCTTCTAGCGCATAAATCCGTAGCTAAATAATGACTCCAATATTAGATTACAATATTTTTGTATTATCTTTTCTTCATTTCAATCCCTAATCCACACCATTATTTTCTTCAGCCAATCATTCTCTGACTCACTACGTCTAATTAGCTTTTTTACGATATATAGGGCGAATATCGAGTGCCAGCAACAACAAACAAAGGGAAAAGTGCGCGGAGACTGCATGCAACCAATGCAATCTCCACATCCCTCCTCCTACAGGAAAATGATCAGCCGATCACAAAAGATAAACCTAACTAATTACCTAAAAGTGCGTATAATATTTCATTTAACAAACCCTATGATTTGTACAAGAAGCCATAGCTAACAGCTACCTGGTGGAACAACGTTTCACCAAATACGAATAATTAAAACCACGCCAAAAGATTATTCATTCAAGTACAACTCATGGTACACTACATGAACCAAAAGAACAATAAATAAATTTTGAAGAATTAATAGAACGACTAACAGCGACACAAAACGTTCAACATAATATTAACATTGGACCATGCTGCTATAATTGACCAACAAGAACAAACGAAATTATTATTATGTAATATCAGATAAATCAAACTATGACAACAAAATCCCATCAACATAATGAACAAACTTTAAGTGATCACACCTAATCTAAACTTAAATATTTCAACCTAAGCTAAGACAAAAACAAATGAAAAACGCGAATACAAAGTCTAAAAATCGAAGTAGCGGCAGGTCTGGAACAGGAGCTCAGGCCTATTCGTATATGTAGAAAAATAATGATCACCTACACTATGCGTCACTTACGTTAAATATTAACCGAATAACAAGATCTTTTCCGAAGAACTATAAATATTCGATAGCATATCTAAAATGAGTGGCCTATACACTAAGCTCACCCTCCCCTTATAGAAAATAACAACCCCATTAAATAGCTAGATTTTTAAAACCTTCTTTTCTTCATGAAGTTTCTTTTTATAATATATAAAATGTTTATAAACTACTTATTACGAATCTGCAAATAAGAGCTGGATTAATCCATTCGAGAGAAAAACAAAAATTAATAGAACTTGACTAAACCTAATAAGCATAACATGAAACCAATAAGCGTTCTCGAATCCACCGACTCATAAAATACTAAACCGATACGATCGTGCTAAGAAAAAGCACATCTCATGAGGATGCATATGTCCTATTATGAGATCCGACAAGTAATGCTCAAACCAAACGAATATCTCGAACGATTGTTGATTAAATGAAAATACCATAGCTTAAGTCAAAAGTCCATGACAAACAAAAATAAATAACATGTAAGAATAAGTTATCAAACTATGCCATATATAGACAAACATTAAGTTACCCATCATACAAAAATAAAAATAAATTTATATATAGAGACAATAATAATTATTTGTTGACAAAGACGCTGACATAACATATCAACTACAAATGACGATAGAAGTTCATGACGAGTTGTGAATAAAGTAAGGCATAGGACAGATCAAGGGAAACAAACGCCAAGTTACTATAAAATAATATTTTTAAACACGCAATCTGAACGGTTTCAGAGAATTATGGTGAAATATTAAATCACGTCTGGAGCTTCCATCTATCTTACGTAGTAAATAATTATTATTAGATAGCCTTCGAATAACACGAAACGGACCTTTATATGGACGCGATAACTTCTGACCAACATTTGTTATTCTTTTAGGATTATATACCAAGACTAAGCTACCTGGATCGAACGTTACGAACCTGACTTTCCTGTCATAATATTCCTTTTGAGTCATTTGCGATTTACGAATATTTCTCAACGCACAAGAGATCATTCTAATATTAGCATTATTGCGAGCAGCAATATCCAAATCATTACGATTAGATACAATATCAACATCAGAACGCAAAATTGGGTCTCTAGCAAAAACAATAGTGTAAGGAATCGTATTTGATGACGCCTGTCTCGATATATTATACGCGTACGTTGACATGGGCAAATACATGCACCAATCTGCCTGACTCTCGTTTGTATACATCGCTAAACTCTGAGATATAGTGCTATTAAAACGTTCCACGAGTCCAATGGTCTGAGGATGCCTAGTTGCAGCAACCGATAACGTGGAATCAAAAAAAACTATCGTATTTTTAACCATGTGTGATGTGAAAATTGATCCACGATCTACAATGACTTCATTTACCATACCAAATTTACAGAAGATCTCTTGAGTAAGAAAATCACTAACGGCCTGAGCAGTTGCACTTGGGACTGCTCTAGTTATCGCGTATTTCGATAAATACTCTAAACAAACTATGATGTATTTGTTTCCTAAATCCGAGGTCGGAAGAGGTCCTAATATGTCAAGGGCTATTTTATCAAAAAGATGATTGACTTCAATCGGTTGCATCGGAGCAATCAAATACGATCTCTTCCTCTCTTGACATTCTTTACAACTTTCGATATATCTAGAAATTTTCTTTTCAGCATCAAGAATAAAATATCTGTCCCTAAATTTACATAAAGTCTTCGTAAGACCAAAATGCGCTCCATTCCAAGGATCATCATGAATTTCCTTCATAACGTCATTAAATGAAGCTTGAGGAACAACCAAACGATCAACATATCTGTTACCTATCCTACACCTGTGAAAGAGCTTATTGTCTCTAGTAAGAAAACCTTTATAGTTTAGCCGAGATCTAGAAGCAATCCTTGAAACTTGTTCAGTGCAAAAACTATCAACGCTTTGATCAAATTCAAAACGAGAAGCTTCAATCCTGTATAACTCTAAACCATCCTCAACTACATCCTTAGGAGAGGTCTCCTTAACATCAACATCCTCAATTAATGGATTCCTGCTTAGGAAATCAGCAATTTGGTTATCTTTGCCCGAACAATATACTATATCAAAATCATATTGTTGAATCGCTAAAGACCAACGAGCTAAACGCCCATTCATATCCTTTTTAGTACGGAGCCATACCAAAGCTTTGTGATCCGTCACGACGTCAAATTTCATTCCCCATAGTAAATGCTTAAAATAATTAAGAGCCCACACTAGAGCCAAACATTCCTTTTCGGTAATCGTATACCTGGTCTCACAATCAGAGAGCTTACGCGACGCGAAAGCAATCGGAAATATTTTATCATCACCCTGCAATAAACAAGCACCTAATGCTTTATCACTAGCATCGACAAATAATCTTGTAACTATGCCTTCGCTATTCGAAAAATGTCTTAATAAAGGGGGGTTCTGAATAAGAGAAAGAATTTTAGAAAATGCATGTTGCTGTAGTTCTGTCCAAATAAATTTGACACCCTTCTTCATCAACCTTGTTAGAGGCATAGCCAAATCCGCATAATTATCTAAGAATTTTCTATAATATGAAAAGAGTCCTAAAATAGATTTAAGTTCTTTAGTCGATTTTGGCACTTGGATCTTCATAATCTTTTCAAACTGTGATTGATCTGGTCGAATTCCCTGACCCGTTATTTCATAACCAAGAACGGAAACTTTTTCAAAACCAAATTTGCACTTACTAGGTTTAAGTGTCAAATTGCATTCTTTAATTCTATATAAGATTTCATTTAAAGATAAAGAAAATTCTTCAAATGTTTCCCCATAAACCAATATGTTGTCAATATAAACAATAGCATTCCGATATTTCATGCCCCCTAAAACACTATCCATAACCCGCTGGAAAATCGCACCACTTGTTTTAAGGCCGAACGGCATGACGTTAAATTCATACAATCCCGAAGGGGTAACAAAAGCAGTTTTATGCTTATCAGATTCCTTGATTCTCAACTGCCAATATCCACTATTTAAATCCAGATCCGCAAAATATTTGGCTTTAGCTAGATATAAAATTATGTCAACTATTCTGGGTAAAGGATATGAATCGGTAATTACTTTTTTATTCAATGACCTATAATCAATGCAGAATCGCCACGTGTCATCAGGTTTCTTGACCAAGACAACCGGGGATGCATATGCACTTCGCGACTCACGAATGATTCCATTTTCCAACATCTCACTCACTTGTTCCCTAATTATACTGTGTTGATGGTGTGAAACTCTATAAGGAGCTTTATGAATAGGAGTCTCGTCTGAAGTATTTATTTCAACTTCCATTAATGAACATGCCCCTAAATTCTTCGAATCAAACGCAAACTGCTTTTCATATTTGCCCAGTAATTCTGACAACTTACTTTTCTGATCTGATAATAAAGCATCAGAAATATTAAAATTATTACATTTCGTGTTATTCGTTAGGATCGTATCCTTTTTTAAATCGTCCAAATTTTCATTTATTGATTCTACCGTATTAAGAAAATAGATATAATCACCTTTCGGTAACGGCAATAAATGTTCGGACTCAGTCCCGGACTGAACATAATCAAGTGAAAACGCCGCGATTTTTGTATCATTTCTGAACCATACCTTATTCCTATCCAGTTCAATGAACTGTTTATCAAAGTTGACAATGGCCTTTACTGCATATAAAAAATCCTGCCCTAAAATTATATCAGGTACTAAATCGCACACAACAACAAATGCATGATTATAAACAATGCTATTTATTGTAATGTCCAATATAACAGAACATTCAGCTAATAACCTAATCCCATTCACCGTACGCAAACAAGAGGCGTTATCATTATATGCGTGTGACGGAATGAATTTATCCACTTTTTCAAGAAACGAAGAAGAAATCACAGAAATTGTGGCACCTGAATCAATCAACGCATTATGCACTACACCGTACAAGTCAACACAAATAATAGGAGAAACGGGACGACTAAAATGACCGTCTACCAATGTAGTCCCATTCACTGGCGACGCTGAAAGTTTGGGTCATTACCCTGTATATTTCCAACGTTATCACGCGAACCGCTTCTTAAATTATACCGGTTTTGAGTGTATTGGGGTATTGACGATCTCGCATCATTGCGGGGTCGGTTTGATCCAAAGTTAGTAGTACGTGGAGAAGATGGACTCCTCGGCGGCCAACTAGAAGATCTATTTTGCGGCGTGGAGTATAATTCCTGCGGTGAGGCTTGCGCACCACGCTGCCCAATATTTTCACTGGGATAACCATCACCCATTGAATTCGTATAACTGCTGGGCTCGCCACATCGAGTCGAGGTTATCTTCACTGGCAACGATAATTCAGTGTGTGTGGCCATAAAGAGCATCGAATACTCCATGCAGGTTTGTTTGAGGGTAGCGAAATCTTTGTATAATTGAGTTCCGAAATTACGTTTAAAAAAAGATGACATACCAGTCAAACATTGCTTAATTATTATTTTCTGGTCTGAAATCTTAGCCTTTCCGGCAAGAGATTCCACACGATACACATAGTCCATCAGAGGCTCATTATAATCTTGACGAGACTTATAAAACAACGAAGCATGGTCTATAGGAGACGGGAATTCTAAACAAATCGCTTTTTTAATATCCTCATATTTCGTAGAGGACGATTTTGTCAAATTATAATAGCTGAGAGCCGGCCCACATAGATAAGTAGCCAACACTAACGTTTTTACATCGTCACTCCAACTATTTATAGCGGCGATTATCTCGAATTGCGAGAAGAAGTCCTCCGCGGACGAATTCAGACCGTTATACTTATCAGACATAATTCAACTTTTTTTAACAAAATAATATCAATTGTACATCACCAAGGCATCAATGCAGAGAGACCTTTCCATGGTATCTCATCATCATTCTAATGGCTGCAATCGCTGCATTGGCCATCTCATTCAATATTAATTTCTTTATTCACAGTCTTTTCTTAGACTTTTTTCTGGAAAATGGAGGTACCGATTTCTTCATAAGTCTACACCATGTCAGGTGGACGTAGCCCTTTGAAGATGGGAGGCACTCGCTTCTAGCGCATAAATCCGTAGCTAAATAATGACTCCAATATTAGATTACAATATTTTTGTATTATCTTTTCTTCATTTCAATCCCTAATCCACACCATTATTTTCTTCAGCCAATCATTCTCTGACTCACTACGTCTAATTAGCTTTTTTACGATATATAGGGCGAATATCGAGTGCCAGCAACAACAAACAAAGGGAAAAGTGCGCGGAGACTGCATGCAACCAATGCAATCTCCACAGTTCCTAACCTAAAGATGTAACCTAAAGATAATTTCCTGTTTTTAGAGGAAGCTGCTGTTTTATAAATTTTATTAATAGATAGTAGAAGAAAGAAAGAAATAGATAGTAGTTATCTTTATTCGTATAGGTGACGACGATCAATCAAAACAAGCTGATTATTATCTTGTTTATGACGTCGAAGTGGGATCCTTCCACTCCAGCATCGACATTTAAGACGTAATTAACAAATATTTTACTAATCAATCTAGCAATCTAAAATCTTGCAATGTAATCTTTTGTTCTATTATTCGTTTTAATAACAAAAACTATGTAGGTACTACAAATATACTTCAACATAATAGTATGTTCTGTCTGTCTTAGTGTGTTTCTACTCGCATGGATAGTCAGCACAGAAAATAGTTAGCCGCTTGTAGGCATGAGCCCGATGAAATTCTCTGCAAAATTATACGAAGTTTCATGACACAGCCATAAACACAGTAGAACGGAAACTCAAAGTCACGATAATAGCCTATATGTTAAACGGAATACTCAGTAGGGCTGTCACGGCTGGCGGCGGTGGCGTCGCCGCACGCGCTTTTCCTGTTTGTGCGTTCTCTACGATATTGGAAACAAATTACAATGGCGTCAAGTTATTGTGGTGTGTACAAACAATTCAAAAACGATGCCATACTTAAGGTGTTTATTTTATACTGTAGGTACATAACATAATAATGTAGTAAAGTATTTATAAATCTCATTTTATTCTTATGATATAGCATTCATTACTTTCGGTTTCGAGCGGCCTGTATAACTATCCCCTTTGGTGACTATACACACGTACATGCTTATTTCAACAAGAATCTAAGTTTCTACCGGCATCTACTCTAAATTATTCTTAGGGCGAAAGCTATATAATAAATGTAAGTGTATACGTAGAAATGACTGCAAACGTTAAGGGTGGCGTCAAACAATATTTTCACGGAACTTATTTATGAGTTATTTTATCATAAGAGGAGATGTTTATTAAATTTGATTGGTTTACTAAAACTTAATTTCATATCTTAAAAAAATACCACCTTTGCCTCCATGCAATGCTAGCGCAACCGGTTTCGGCAACTTCGTATTTAAACTACTATAATTATAATAACTCAATAAATAATTGCCGTGAAAATAGTTGTTAAAATTACCGGTGACCATAAGGTTCATAATAGATTGAACCATTCTTTTCACGGGCCTTCCAAAGCGACCGTATGCAACGAGCATATCTGAAACCAACATTCAGATTATTATATTTTAAAATTAGAAGTAATAATTACTATCATTCCCATCCCGTAAACTTTTGGGAAAGTATGATCTTATACGTGGGCATACTGAAAGTCTCTGGATTTGGCCACTTTCAATAAAAGAATGAAAGAACAATTATGGAATTCGAAAATGGAACTCTTTGGGAACATGTTACTTTTTTAAATAATAAAGTAACATGTTCCCAAAGAGTCTTATTTTCGATCGGAGTCTCGCAAATGCGAGACTGCCATTTTTTTTTTCATTGTGACGTCCTTTCGAAAACTGTGTGACGCTATCAAAATTAATTTAAGTTCTATTTTTTTTTTATGATTTTTCGTTGTGGCTTAAGTCAACAATAGAGTTACCAAAGACATCAATTGGCATTTTGTGATGAAGCACCATGTCGCAGCTCTGTGTATTCGTGGTTTGGAGGATTTAGATGTGGACGTGATCATCTCCATGACGAGATACGTGAAGACAGACTCTAATCTTGACACCACCATACGAAAACTTATTGAAACTGACAAAAAAATTACTTGCCAGCAAATTTGTGCTTTGATAGGCATTGGAATCAGCCAAGTGCAAAACATTTTACATGTGCATCTGAAGGTTCGGAAGCTTTTCACTCGATGGATACCGCATGACTTAACAGAGGATCAGAAACGACTGCGTGTCCAGTGGTACCGTAAACTTATAAAAAAGTTCAACGGAGGACAGTCATTGGCTGTTTATAATATCAAGACAGTGGTGACGAAAATGGGTGTACTGCTTTGAACCCGAAAGAAAATGCCAGTCGGCAGAGTGGGTCTTTCCTTTTGAAGATTTGCCGACGAAAGTTAAGAAAAGTCGAAGCATTAGTAAAAAATTCACAGATTTCGTGTCTCACACGATGTATTGGAAATGAAACTACGGAATTTGAAAAAATATTGTCGCTGAGCAAAGGTTAGGCTACAGGGCAAACCCTTAACCCGATCGTCTTTGTTTTAGGTTTAAATTGTAGCTGACTAAACTGTCCAGAGGAGTTTTTCTTAAATTTTTGATATCATTCTTCGTATCCAAAATATCGAGCGCCAAAATAAAAAATTTGGAAAAAATTGAGAAATTATTTTTTTTACTATTTTGGCCATAACTTTTTTAGTTTTTGACTTTCTCAAATAATTCTTTTTTCACCTTACATTACAGCTCTCGTAAATACGCGTCTTTTGAGCCTTTTTTGAATATCATATCACAACTCTCTGAGATATAAGGGGATCGCACTTTTTCGTATAATCGGAGCCTCATACTGGAGCGAACGAAAAGATATTTCCAATGTCAAAAAATGGTTGCTTCTTTTTTCGGCAAATCAGGACATTATACAACAGTATTGCTTGAAGATCAAAGGACAGTGACTGCAGATTGGTAGGTCAACACTTGCTTGTCCAGAGTCTTAGAAAAAGTTCTCGAAAAGCGTCCTCGAAGCAATGTCCTCCTTCACCACGATAACGCTTCCTCACATTCCGGTAAGATTCCCATATGAAGTCTATTTGAAGGCTTCAAATGTGGAACTGATGACGCATCGGCCTTACAGCCCGGATCTCGCACCCTGCGACTTCTTTTTGTTGCCAAAAATTAAAGACAAATTTAGAGGCACACGTTTTACGAGCCTTGCATCGGCGGTGAAAGCGTTCCATGAAGCCATGAAGAGGTCCCTAAGGGAGACTGGTCCAACGGCTTTGTGCAGCGTTTTCAGCCAATGCAAAAATGCATTAACTGCGAGGGTATATACTTTGAAAAACAATTAATGTGTCGTAAGTCTTATACTAGTCTTATTTATCAGAATCTAGAAACTTTCAGTATGCCCTAAGTATTACGTGCTATCAGTTCAGAGATTTACAATTCTCGTTCTTAATTCAATTCAGGTTTGCAGTCATTTCTAGAGTGTTAAAATATTTTTGAATGTTGACTGTTGTCTTGTGGTATTAATGTGCGCAAGTTTAGAAAGAAACATAACCTATACACACAAATCATTAACGTGATTAAACAAAGATGCTGCGAGATTGTAAAAACTGGAATACGGTAACATCCCCTAAATATTGTCTCTGATCAATTTTTTTTTTATCTACCTATTGAGTTCAGTTAAGCTTTGTACACCTACCCATCCATCAGAGTATTGATATGTTACTGAGTTTATTATAACTTCATAAACAAACATTTATGAGACATTTTACGGGCTTACCGCGATATTATTTTTGTTGAGGAGAACCGATATTCCGTCCGACCCGTTCTACCCGCAACGTCTCTGCAGTCTACCCGCGACCATGGTGCTTGCATCAGCGCCGAAATATCGGGTCTCCTCAACAAAAATAATATCGCGGTAAGCCCGTACAATGTCTCATAAATGTTATGATAATGACCGCGAAAGATTAAAATTATATATTTCATAAATAAAATTATAATATTTACTGAAGCAAAAGTGGAAGTTTGTTTACCAGGATTTCGACGAATTTTACAGGATTCCAGGGATTTTACTATTTGCGGAAAACTAAATTTTATGTTGGAATAATGTAGTGAGCCCGAAACAAATTATCAATATAAAAAATCGGTAACAATGATAGAATATCGCTCAGGTGAAAATTACGTTCCGTCAGTTAGTGTAGGTAGGTTGCGTATTTGGATATAATCATTTTTATAGGCACCTTTTTAGGGTTCCGTATTTTAATATTTGTAGTTTCAGTATAACTATAGGATTCAACCGACTTTATTTCAGTTTAAATGAAATTTTAACAGCGATCTTCATAAATGTTTCTAAGTCTGCCCGTGTTTTAGTTTTTGAGTGAAAACTTGTTCGAGGTGGTAGTTTTTATAAATCCGAGATGTCCAAATTACAGAAAGTCAGCACTAGTTTGTTTGATAAGATTATTGTGAACATGTAATTATTCAGTATTCGTGTTAAATAAAGCATATCTTGTATTTTACTGTACTATATGCATATTTTAAGCTTCAACGACTAATGTTTACTAGGGTTGTTGAACGTTTTACCAGCTAACGGCATGATAGAGCACGATTCGGTAACAAACAATTTTTTCTCGAGTCGTTCCTTTTTCACATCTGTGGAAGAATGGAGAGGTTAACGCAGCCAATGGCTTAACGTGCCTTCCGAAGCACCAAATCGTCTAAATTTTCCGAAAAATCGGATGATTCAAACTGCAATATCCTTACCAAACTAGTGACAGTTTCAAAAACTTCAGAAATTGATTTTATTTAATTGTGTCCACACCGGGATTCGAACCCGGATCTAGAACGAAGTGGTCTGACCGCTACGCCACGGAGGGTATTGTTGTTGTACAAGATGTTCACTAAGATATCCACGTAATTCCATATAGAAAAAAAAAAAAAAGAAAAAAAAAATTGGTATGACTTAACATAAGTGGTTATAAGTCATATTAGTTGGTGACGACTACGCTAGTGACTTGAAAATAGTTGGCAAGAAAACTATATTATTTATTGAATGAGTTAAGAACTCAAAATTCCCCGTTGAGGCCAAAATACAGAAAAGTACCAAGCTTCTCCAGAATTTCCAGAAAGGGCAAAAGGGAGATACTTTCTTGAAACCTTTGCTTTTTACCAAAGTTTTCATTTAAAACTCCTCCATTCAACCACAGGAAGTAAAGGACTAAAAGGCCAAAACTAAACTTCTGCTTCTTTGAATTTTTCTAGATTGAAATTGTTAAAACGAAATTGAATCCACTACGACAAAAAAACTAAAAATGTCTCTATCTATATTTTGCGATTTATTCTTCAAAATAATAAAGGACTAAGAAGTTCAAGTAAACGAAGAAGAAGTTATTGTGACTGCAAAATGTATAAGTTGTTTTAAGACATGCAAATTTGAAAACATGAAATATTTATTTAAATTTAAATTTTATCTTAGTCTTGTCACTTTCTGACCCACGACGATGAAAAAGGACAGGAGATTGTCAACCATTGTGAGCGCCAAATTTTATAGCGCAAATATTAAGTTTGGACGTGTGCAATGTAATTTTCAACGGCTTGTTTTAGGATCCTGCTTAAAATTGACGTTTGTGACATAAAATTTGATGTTCAAAAGAGCCGACAATCTCCCGTCCTTTTTCATGGTCGTGGGTCAGAAAGTGACAAGACTAATATAAAATTTAAATTTAGTTTCGCTGCGGGAATTGACACCAATGTTATATAAAATGCGGTCATGCTATGAATTGCACCTGTATATCATATATGTCATAGCAAGATATGGTAAGGGTTTAGAACAAGGAGTCATCTTCAGATGATGGCTTTTAATTACCTATGTTTTTTTATCAAAAATAATCCGTTTTATTATTATTATTATTATCACTTTTAATTTCAATAAAATTATATTATATTATCTGAATAGCAGGTATTTTATTCAAGAATACTGTGAATGTGTCTACCGAGGGTGTCTTCTACGATATAGCATTCAAAATTTGACACTGGCCCCCCAAAAGAATCCGCAAAACGATACCCTGAAAAATGAGCTTCTAATCCCACCGGTGATGCTCATGGCCCCTCAGTGATAGAGCTACGCTTTGAGCATCACCGGTGGGAAGGAATACTGTAGGTGTAGTATGATGGGCAACCAACGTGTTAAGTATGAATCGTTGACTTTTAACCTTTGACTGGGGACGTGGAAAAAGTGGAACATACACGGACCCCACGTCACTAGTTAAAGGTCCACATAACCTATTGAGAAAGCATAATAAAACTGGCCAGCTTTATTGCATAAGAATCTCTTTACACATCCTTCCTGCACAATATTTAGAGGCACCTTCATGCATCGGTTACAAAATATTATTCTTGGAGAAACTTGATTTAGCTACTATGTAGATATAATGTAATGTAATGTATGTAAAGTAGTAAACAGCTGCGGCTGTACACTCGCAACACGAATACTGTCCGCACTATGAGATGAAGGCGCTCTCAAAAGTGTCCAGCTGCACGTGCTTGCTGGCTACTGTACATTCGCCTGGCTACCGACTTGAAGTTCCAGTGTATCTACACACTCTTATTAATTATTAATGATTACGTGGTGAAGCGTCACTATATGTGTGATATTATAGGGCCGTTTATTTTGAGGCCTCCATCAAAATCAAATCTTTCAGTTTCGTCGGAGGCTAATAAAAAAACAATAAATGGGATGAGTACGCCCCACATCCGCACTATAATAAACATAGTTTCCAAGTGTTTAGGAAAACATCGTGCACACTCCCGCGAAGAAAAAGTCAAAGGTTGTGTGTGAAGTCAACCAACCCGCACTGGGTCAACTTGGACAAATTTAGGGTAGGCACGGGCCCCTCGTCGGAGACATATATGAGCTGTTGATGATGACCGTTTAGCTATCGTATATCGATACAACTATCATTGAAGTCGGTAATCAGACGCGCAGGAGGAGTGGAAATAGCGTTAACAAACCTAGGGTAGTCCTGTTCTTTGCTACGAGGAAACAGTGGTATCCGAACAGAGAGCCGAGTGAGATGGCGAACATGAGTGCGACGAAGAAGGCAAACACGATGTGGTAACGACCGGTCCCTCCGCTGCTTATATCACTCTGCAAACAACCGAATTTATAGTTAAATTGTATTGCGCGTAAATCATATAATAATGAAATAAAAAAGTGATAAAAAAATCAAATGAAAAAAAAAATACAAAAAGTCTACGCGTCCAGTGTGACCTCTTGGTCTTATACACGACCATTTACAAAAAATAGTTTATACAGCGTGTAAATCAGTCTCGCTATAGATTATTATCGCAGACATGACAATGGCTACACTAGTAATTTTATCAATATTATTATTCCGTAGATTCCTTTTGCCAAGTTACAAACACAAACAAATAATTTGAATTAAGATTCACAACTTCAAAATTAAATTATCTTTAGATGTGGTTTTAGCCATTATGTAATATTTTCCCAGTGTTTCGGAAAAACTACTATTTTGCACAAATTATTTGGAAACTTGTTTTAATTCAAAACAATGTCAAATGTAATTGCATTCTATAATTGGAAGGAAAATGCACATTAATTTATTTAGAGTTAAACGTGGTCATAGTTAAAAACAATAAATATATGAGACAACACAACAATGGTGGTCGCCTATAATATTCTGTCCAAAGTAATTTCTGTTGCTAATTTCGTTGATTGAGAAATTAATAATACACAAACAACATAGTAAAAGTACCATACTAAACAAATTAACATACACAACATTTCTATTCAAACAACTGGAAGTCGTCCACACTGTTTAAATTTTTTAAAAGAAAGTAACACCCCACTGCGATACCGAATTATTTAAACAATGTGGAACTGAGGATCTATGTGTACCTACTATCATATTATGGCACTATCTACACTAAGCTGTATGATCTTATTTACACAGATAATTTGGAGATAAAAGCATTATTATCAACCGCCCAGCTCGGGCAAGTGAGTCATATACTAAAAATCGACTAACGCTTAAACTAAACTCCACGCAAACACTTACAATACTAATTTAGATGCCAAATTAAAAAATATATTTTTTAATATTTTTTTCTTTACACTTTAATAATTAGTATTAAAAAGCAATAGATTATCGTTTGTGTAGTGGTGGCGGCGTGAACTCTAGATGATTCTAACGAGCTCCCTTGCGATATATATTTATAAACAAAATAATTAAGCTTATTAACCGCATCATCATGCAACTGTGCCAAAACGTCTATTATTATATTTTATCGCGAGTACACTTGTTAAAACCAAATAAATAAAATGTATAAAAAACTATGTGATAACCTATGTACATGTATAATTACGCTAAGAGTCTACAACGTTGAGATGAACACTCGCAATGGCTATCTAGCTCGCTCAAGCGCATAATTCGCTAACCAGAATTTGGTTTCCTTCTTTTAACGAAAATTCCGACAAACGTAGCATGTATGGTATTCAGCCAAGCATTAAGTGATGACTAATTATTGTCTACTGCGTGAATTGCTATGATCAGTGAGAGCGCTCGGGCGACGTCTCTCCGGCCCTCTAAGGTGCTCGCTCGATAAGTGTTGGTGCCGTCCCACATTTTAAAGCGATGACGTCACCTGTCGCAGCAACGACATCACTTTCACAATAGCATAATCGTGGCCCGTATCCAATTTCTAATAAAACAAGCCCTTTTGATATTTTATTGACAAAAATATTTTTTACCATGCCTTCGTTTGCACCGATAAGTTTTTTTATACTTCTTAGTTTTTACAAGGTAATATGACTGACTGCTTGACTTTAAGTGAACATAGGTATGTAGGACAAAAATATCGCATTTAACAAATTAATCGCAAATTTAATGACGTTTAGGAACATTCTCGGTTACTAATTACGCTTGATTGGAGTATTTATCTCAGCGAAATTGTGAAGACTACTATACAAAACTAAATAAAAAAATTACTTTCATTATTTCCACGCAATAGTTAGAATATATCCCTTCTTTAAACAATCGGTCGCAGTGGGCAGCTGTGAACTTGTTATACATCTGTGGAGACCATGCAAAGTGTCAATTCCTAGTGTATTTAATACAAAACCAATATAAATAAATCTTCGCTTAAGCAGAGCATATAACTACGTCATTACTGCCAATGCTCAAAATAAAAAAAAACATTCGCAGCCATTCTATCTTACCAATAATACTAAATATGCCCCTTCCCCTTCTAATGTATTTTTTTATAGCCAGCCTCAAAAATAAAACTATGATACATAAGATAACCGAATTCTGAAATCACTATGACAACAGAGCTCTAAGAGTAGGAAAAGATCGTGAGGAAACCTGAAGCAAATAGACCTATCATCGCCTTCAATTCGCTCACAGATAACGGCCAAGCAGATATAAGATGTTCGTGTAGGCGTAGCCTAAAGTGTCGGCGAGACCTGCACGCCGCTGTTTGTATGGGACGCCGAAATTATTTAAAAATAAATTTATTATTGCGCTCGATTAGAACAGGATTGGGTCTATGGAAATTAAGATAAGAGAACAAATAATATTTGTCCCCCTGAATTACAGAACAAGAGTAACAAGTAATATAACATACTATAGTATATTAGTATGGAAAACGTAGTGTGGGACGCCCCCCCCCCCCTGCCAGGTGGACTGATGACCTGAGGAAGGTCGCTGGTGGTGGCTGGATGAGGAAAGCGGGTGATCGTGCGCTTTGGCGTGCCCTTGGGGAGGCCTACGTCCAGCAGGGGACTGCAATAGGCTGATTGAGTATGTTAAAAATACCACAATATGGTCACTATGGTAAATAAAGGGAACAGGGCAGGAGAATGATGATGGTCACTATGGTAGAACTCTCATTACAGTAATGTAGAAAACGAGATATCTGATGACTCAATAACTTCGACACAAGAAGTCGTGGGGTAGGTCATCGACTTTACAATCCACACGCTAAGAAGAACATAGATAAATAGAAAATGATTACGTAATAGAAAGCAAAAATAGGTGAAAAATTAATAAAAATTAAACTGTTTTAAAAAATATATAGGTCTTAAATGTTTTACATAGGAGCAAGGGCGTCGCCAGCCGGGGGGCCAGGGTGGGGGGCAAGTTGATATAATGGAGGAGCACACTAAACTTTACAATGGTAGGTGCTAGTCTCACCACGGCGCGATTGTAATATTTAGTGAATTCAAATCGAGTTTCAAGCACTTAAAACTTTGGCTGTTTTGCATTTTTTTATCTCTTGACGACACCCTTTTATAGGAGCATAAATGCTCGCTAAAATGCTTTACCAAGCTATGCCACTGTTGTTTACCTTCCAAAACTTGACGAAGTAAGGCAGGCAGGTGAATGTGATGAAGAGACAGTACAAGAGAGCATATCCAAGAAAGAGCATGAAGAACTTGTAGTTGAAGAAGCAGACGCAGTTGTTGACCCAGGGGCAGTGATGATCCATTTTGAGCACACATCGCGCGCATATGCTGCAATGGTGCGCACGGTCTGGCTTGATCAGCACGCATCGGTTGCAGTACCGAACTGAACCAGATGTAGTCCTGCGAACAATTGCTTAGTCAATCTCGGCTCTCAAACATAGAACATAAATTATTTTGTATTATTTAATTTCGATTCTTTTCAGTAACATATTGGTGTCGATTCGGCATACGCCCAACTAAACTAAAATTAGTCCTGTCACTTTTTATCATTTTTAATTGAAAAGGGACCGAAGATCATTGGTTTTGTTTTTGTCTTTGACTTCACGACCAACTCAAATTTAGTATTGTTTTAGTGCCTACCTAACACCATGACGAATAAAAAGCCACTAAAATTGACAGTTAGTTGTGTAGTCAAAGACAAAAACAAAACCGATGATCCTCGGTACCTTTTCAATTAAAAATGATAGAAAGTGACAGGACTAAGTTTAGTTGGGCGTATGCCGAATCGACCCCATTGTATACTTTTGTCTACAAAATGTTAAATTGTGAGCTATTCAAGGCCATATATCACACTAATCACATCACACTAATATTCATCAACAGCTCATATACGTCCCCACCGAGGGGCTCGAGCCTACTCCGATCTAAGGCGATTGGGCCTTAGTCGACCACGCTGGCCCAAAGCGGGTTGGTCGACTTCACACACAACCTTTGAATTTCTTCGCAGGAGTGTACGGGTTTCATCACGATGTTTTCCTGCCTGCGATCACAGTTTCTTTCACCGTAGGAGCGTCGAATAAACGTACATATTAATTCAAAATTCGAAAACACATTGGTATGTGGTGGGGATCGAACTCGCGTCTTCCTAACTGGAGGCAGCAGCCCTAGCCTTTGAAAGGAGATAGTTTGTGACCTGGATTATTATGGTAATATAATTATGATTTGTAAGGATCAAAAAGACCACTGAGACCGCGAGGATCTATTGCAGTCAAACCTTCAATGTTAAATAGCTTCCCCAATTTTTTTTTATGTTCTTACTATGACCTAATTCACCACAACAACCTTACGGGACCGGATGGAATATTCCCAAAGATGCTCCAGATGGCTTACAGATATATAAAAGACGACCTCATAGATCTATACAAAGGAAGTATACTGTCTGGATACATTCCAGCTAGCTGGAGAAAGGTGAGGGCTGTCTTCATTCCAAAACCTGGCAAGAAGACATATCAGAACCCCAAATCCTTCAGATGTATCAGCCTTTCAACTTTCATGATGAAGGGCCAGGAGAAGATAGTTGACAGACATATACGCAGCAGCATAGAAAACAGCAAAAATCCATTACATGTGAACCAACACGCGTATATGGAGAACAAATCAACAGAGACTGCGCTTCACAACTTAGTGACCAGAATAGAAGACTCGTTACAGAAAAGGGACATTGCGGTCGGATGCTTCTTTGACATAGAAGGAGCGTTCGACAAGGCCACCACTGAAGCCATTGACAGATCCTTGACAAGAGAAGGCATCAAACCAGTCATCAAAGGCTGGATAATGAATATGCTGAAGCAAAGGCAGATATCAGCAGAGCTGGGAGGCAAAACAATCACTGTGAGAACCAACAGAGGTTTCCCTCAGGGAGGCTGCCTATCCCCGCTGATGTGGTGTCTACTATTGGACGACCTCATAAAGGTGATGAGCCAGAAGATGATATACATGCAAGCATACTCAGATGATGGAGTAATTCTAGTTACAGGAAAGGATCTAAATATGATGAACAACATCTTGAAACTGGGTATAGAGACAGCTCTAAAATGGTGCAGAACCAAAGGACTGAACCTCAATCCGGAAAAGACAAAGCTAATCATATTTACAAAAAAGAGAAAACTACCAGGAAACATTTCGGTCTCAATAGACGGAACCAAACTAGAGATAACTAAAGAAATTAAATACCTAGGTGTAACATTAGATAGTAAACTAATGTTTAATTCACACATAAAGAAACAATGTACGAAAGCCAAAATAGCCATGATACAATGCAGCCGGGCGATAGGCAAGACTTGGGGACTGGGGCCAGGTATATCATACTGGATATACAAAGCCATAATCCTCCCGAGACTTCTCTACGGAGCAATTGTATGGTGGCACAGGGCCAGCATCAAAAGCAATCTCAAAGAACTCAATCAAGTACAAAGACTAGCGGGCCTTATGATAACAGGGGCAATCAAAACCACACCGACTGCGGCGTTGGACATGATTCTAGGATTTAATCCACCCGACTTAGAAATAAAAAAGAAAGCATTAGAACAATTCTATAGACTGAAATCCTTTGGAATGTGGAAACCAAAACATGCAAATGGTGGACACGCAGTCATAGGAAAGGAATTTGAGGAAAAAATGTCATTGATCTTTGCCAACAATGATCTCATCAAGAAGCAAAGAATCTTTGATAAGAAATACAGAATTCACATAGGGTCAAGAGAGAAGTGGGAACTAAGTCAAGGGGAGGACATAACAATGTGCTTCACAGACGGGTCAAGGAAAGAATCAACAGGACTATCTGGTGCTGGTATCTACATTACCGAGAATACTCCTGTAAAGATATCGGAAAGACTAGGCAAATTTGCAAGCGTATTTCAGGCTGAGATATTTGCCATTCTAGAATGCACCAGACAACTCCAAACTGAGGAACCTGGCTGCAAAGACAATATGATCATCTACAGCGACAGTCAAGCGGCCTTGAAGGCGCTGGATAAGCCAGAAACTATGTCAGCCCTGGTAAAGGAATGCAAACAAGCATTAAATTTACTATCGAGGAGAAGAAATATTACATTAGCGTGGGTGCCTGGTCATCAAGGCACTGAAGGTAATGAGATAGCGGATGAACTGGCCAGAACGGGTGCTGATGAAACCTTCACTGGTCCGGAACCTCGGCTACCAATACCTCAAAGGATAACAATTGGAGTGATTAAAAAGAAGATAACCACAGAAACAAACGCCAGATGGAGGGAGACAAAAGGTCTCCGACAGTCAAAACTGTTCATCGAGGCGATTGATAAAAAGCAAACCAAAAGACTACTGGAATGTAAGAAAAATGAGGCGAGGCTGGTCACAGGGATAATTACTGGACACTGTGCACTAAACAGACACCTCACTATTATGAAGAAAGCCACAGATCCGTCATGTCCCGAATGTGGGGAAGAAGAAACAAGCATTCACCTAATTGCGGAATGCCCTATGTATTCTCTACCAAGATGGGAGATACTAGGAACCGATAGGATTGATAGGGAACAGTTAAGAAACACTTCAATAGGGAACATAATCAGACTCTGCAAAGCATCGGGTAGATTCGAGGGGTCGACGCTGCCAGGGCACCAGTAAAACCAGTGCTCCTCGGTTGTCTCCTAGAGGAATAGCGGGGCGAGGACTAACCTGTTGGACCGCCGAAGGGGACGAGTTGTGTGACACCATGCGATCCGGAGGATCCCACGCTAAGGAAGTGTGGGAGCACTAACGACGAACTCTGGTCGGGGGGGGGAGCTCCGTGGGGGGGAATCTCCGGGTTTCCTTCATACGGAGTGGTACCCCCTTCTGTCTGTGGTGAATCGGATAGGACGCTCCAGCAAGCGCTTACCTGGAGCGGTGGGAGAGGATGCGTGTGGGGGCAGAACTCGTCCGGGGAGAGCGAGGGAACAGGGAGAAATGTCCGATGCACCGCGAGTCCGAAGGGTGACAACCGAACTGGGAATTAGGGGTGAAATGGTTCTACAAACAGAGCAGGTCACCCGTCTGCGCTCCGTCGCAGGCGTCCCCCATAAGACATACATACATACATACATGACCTAATGCTTGTGTTGCAAAATCGACGTAACCGGACTTTTGGGGGACCGGAAAGCTCTTACCCCTAAAAAATAGCTTTCTTTAATCAACTGACAGCAGTTTTGAAGAAGATAACAGCAACGACGGTCAACCTGGTTGTGTGTGTTACTCTTGTGTGCAGGAAAACTTATTCTATTCTAATTTCTCAATGACTCAAAAACTAATTCTAGAGCTTACAAATATAAGTTACATATTGTATTTACCTCACTTGAACAACGTTATGTACAACCATTACCAATTTAAATTTTACAATCATTACAACTACCCCTCATTAACAATGAGTTATGAATTTATAAAATTAATGAATCACTGCTTAGTCACAATATCAATAAATATGAATTGAATTATTATTTATTCTACAATGCACATGGCTTTTCTCAATTCTAGCTACTGTTCACGTCAAAAACAAACCTGGTTAATACACATACAGTCTTAGCATGAGTTTCTAAAATCTCTTTTTTTGATTTGATCGGAGGGTACCCCATATAAAGTCTTGCAGCATTTACGAGTCTAGAATTGAGAAAAAATATGTGAAATATACATTTAAGTAGAAATGAGCTAACCATACTTTATTAATTAGAAAAACTATTTGAATTTCGTACTTTTGCAGTTATGACTTATGATGTGGTGTTTAATTTAGTAATTATTACATAAAATAATATTTTTGTAACAAAACTATCTTTGGTAAATGTTTGTTTATTTATAGCCTGGTATATCATTAAAATTTCAATTCTTTACCACTTTATAATACTATGGTTCTATTTTATAAAATTTAATTGACTTTGACATTGTGCATGAGCACATATGAGCATGTATGAACATTCACACACCTTCACATTCACATCACATTTGCTTAAATAATTACTTGGTAGTTATAACATGTTTTTATCATGTCTTTCACTTTAAGTTCTGTGTACCTTAGGCTAGGTACACGCTTGAATAATTTGTCAAAGCTCAAGTGTAGACATGGCTTTGGTTTGAACAAAGGATATACCTAAAAATAATATTTACCTTGTTACCACCGGAAGATCTTTAGCAAAGTTTTCCAGTATACTTCTTTGATCATCCTCAGACTCTGCACTGAGTAATTTTTCAATCTCAGTTTCTGGTAATTTGAACTGTAATTGTAAACAAAAGAGTTATAAAAAAGTTTACTAGTGAGGGTATGTTTGTAGATTTAGAAGTTATGCCATGAGACAGCTCAAAATCAAATGTGTGTGAGAGCTATGGCATATTTGAAGGACTGTTGAAATATTTTATAAGTTTATTAAAGAAAGACTCATAAAAGAAAACTTAACTGGCTTGTAACTCTCCCAAATGCATTTATAAATTCACATATGAAATGATAACTATGCTACTGAGTAGGTATTATGATAGCCATGATTAATATAAAACTTAGTCACATTTAAGAGGAAATATCACGAATTATAAGCGTTCCTATACGAACATTTGGATTTCAGAAATGTTGGTCTACTTATTCCTACAAGGACCTCCGCTTGCCAAGTTGCCTTGGATAACAAACTAAGTTTTGTAAACAAGTTACAGAATTGTATACAAGCAAACTAATTAGTGGCAGGTTACTTTACAAAACTGTGCAGAGAAATTGACTCACCCTGTCTGGAACCGGCTTTATCTCGGCAAATATTGTCCGCGCGTACGACCATACGAACATGAAGAGAATAATATGGAACAGTATGAGATACACACATTGCTGGACTGTATTTGAAAGAGTAACTGCAAAGAAAGTGTTGTTTGTAGTTTATCTGAGCGCCTTAAACGAGAACTAAGCACTAAATTTCACGAATTACTTACATATGCACAGTTGGATAACGTAGGCATAATACGACCATATTACGATGGACGTGATTAACATCACAGGAATCCATTTAAAAGCTTTCCAACACCACATTCTGCACACATTAAAACACATACACACTCCTGATTTATTTTGTGTACTATTGTGCGCGGAGGAGTCCATTATTTTCTAATACAAAAATATCCATGATCTACCTTCATCAAAGGCAAGTCATGTCACTTCACCACACTTCACTTTTCTTTCTTTCAAATTGTTGAAAGTTGTCCAACATGTTGCCATAAACTAAAATTAAAATATCACAGATTTTTATTTACTTATTTGGCAACATTACTATGTACTTCCGGTTTAATACACTCCCTGCGTTCCGAAACGCGCTGAAATCGATTAAAGCATCCGTAATCGCGTTCCGAATTACTGTCAGCTGTCAAAACTCATACGTTTTTTTGGGAAACCTTCATGACCGCTCACGGATTTGTACGCCACGTTTTTGATGTACATGGTTTACAACGAATACGCAATCATTTTATACGAGGATGCCTAAAAAGTAGCATCCAAAAACAGGTCTGTACAAGAAGTGCTCACACAGTTTTGCACGCAACTGTTTTGGTACGCCGCGTTTTTCTACCTTTTTTTTTAAATATTTTATGGCCTGGTTACACGACCTTTAAGCCAAGTCTTATTTTAAGGGTATATTCCGAATCAGATTTCACTGCTTAAATCGCTGACAGCGATTACTCGCGTACCGATTCAGAAATCGCGGCTCATGATGAGCGAAATCAAAACGGAACGCTGTTTGAGCGCGCTGAACGATATATCGGATCAAAATATGGAAAAAATCGATATACAGATCGCGCCAAACTTCTAGATCGCTCTGAAGCTGCTTCGCGCATTGCGCGTTGTCGCTTTTACCTATATTTTGCAGTAGCAAATCGAATCGTGCCGTGTTCAGAGCGATCTAGAAGTTTGGCGCGAACTGTACTCGTAGATGTTGATATTTTTTTTCGACAAGTCTAACTTTTAAAGCGTTGCCAAAAAGTACGGTTTTTGCTGCAGTCTCGTTTAACTTCAATACGATGTCCGCAAAAAATAACATCGTGGTCACCCTAGTTCATTTCTATACTAATTTTAATCATGAATTGTATCGTAAATATTGCATTGATTGATTCCAAATAAAGCTAGATCCTCAGTGACGGAAATTATTTTTATTATTAATAGCTTTACAACATTCGTACGTAACGCGAAATTCACGTAACGTGACAGTTTTAATCATGGGCTACAGTATGACGGGTCGAAATTTTGTTTTTGATTTTTCTTTTCATATGTTGCTAAAGTCTATGCGAACGGATTTCAAGTGTTATATACTGTCACATATCAAACGTGACGCTGTTAGACTGCTTCGTTTGGGTCCAAATGGTATAATCTAAGAACAAGTACTAAAGCACTTGTTCTTAGGGTATAATTATCGAAATATTGGTAAATAAAATTTGGTACATACGGTTTCGTATGTGCAATGTTCAAACAATGATTTTATGAGATCTGTTCTGTTTTGTATGTTGTTTGAGTGTTTAATCTTATTTAATTTTGCGTCATTGAGCAATAGGGTAGTGAAACTGGGCTTTTATTAGCTAGATTTTGTTATTTTTAGCATCCATAATTTTAAGCGTCATTTCGTGTGTACCATGTTCAAACGCCAATCATTCTCATGGCTCCTCTTCACAAATAACCATGATGGGCGATTACACACAATTAAGTTAGTGTAGAGGGCATAAATGTCTGTGATCGGCCATCATGGCGTATGATCGTCACGGAGACAATGTCTCCGTGATGATCGTGTGCAATCGCCACAGTGTCGAAAGGATAAATGGCACCATGATTGTGTGGGTGTCCACACAATCGCCGATTGCTCAGTACGTTACGTCAAAATTTTTGTCTGTGGCGTGGAGAAATGTTTGTTTACATACATATCTGCTGCAAAAATAATGGTTGGGTGGACGAATGAAGAAACTTTTAAGTTCATTTAACTTACCTATTTGAAGTTAGCTGAATAAGTTAGACGAATATGGCAACCCGACCAAATTAAGAAGGTCATGATTTCGAAATGCTAAATTATACTCTAAATCGACTGGAAACGTCTAGGCTAGACACTAAACACCTTAAAACAACAAATAAAGACATCACGAAAATAGGCAAAAACAATGAAAATTGCCCCAGTGAAAATTACCAGATTTTGGTTCTTTATCAATAAAATCACATGAATATTCACACGATGTTCACCATTGTGTGGAGAGTAGCCCTTTCATGGTGGCGATTATGGGCGATCATTTGATGGGCCATCATGGCCATTTGTGAAGATGGGCCATTAAACTTGTTGTTAGATTGTAATCTCTGCATGCTTGACCTCTTTAGTGCAGTCAGTTTGAATATAGGTGTTCTCTTAGATTGATACGTTTGTTTATATGGTGTCAATCTGACTCACCCTGCTTGTAACGAGGCATTCGTCCTCTTTCCTATTTTATGACTGGCAACCTTTCTTGCTGGCAGTTTTATCTTTGATTTTAAATTCATTTTCAAATTTAGATTTCTTACGTTTCGATTTTGTCTTTTTCTTACTATATAAATCCTTGACTTTATGTCCTGATCCCCAACAGTAAACACTTATCCATGTTGCTATTTTTCTTGAAACTGTAAGACTAGAGTGATTATATTAAATACCTTTTTTTTTCAGACTGTGTCCTGGTTTTTGCCACATAGCCCTCTACAACACTCTTCAGCAGCTTCGTGGCGGCTGCTAGGCCACAAACTGTTGCGTTTGGTCTGAATACCAAAATAAGAAATTGTTTTTCCGTCACTAACGGAATTATACAAGCCAGAAGGAGCTAGGCACATACGAGATGACGTTCATCTGAATTTCTGATCGCTGACGGTGCTGAAAGTCTGATTCGGAATGCGCCCATAGTTTCGGTTTTTAAAAGTACATCCCTAAATCCATAGACATATTCATTACTGTCGGTTGATAATACCGAACAAACAAAAAAAAAAAAATTCTTCGCATTCGCATCCATGAAGTTTGATTTCATTCCGAATCCTCGATAGCGTCAAAAATTTTGTTGTTTTTATATCGAAATACTTACTAAAAATCTCAATTGGATCTGCTGGAGCCCTGTTAAGTCATGGAGGTCAAAGAATGCAACGATTTGACCGAAGAAGTAAGCGGTTACCATTCTGTAAAGTTTTATGAAAGTCGTTATTGATTGTCCACTAACCAACCGTGACGTGTTTCAGAATCAATTCATCGTTGATGATGTGAGTAAAATCATCAAAGAAGCAATCGAGAATTCCATCGGCGGCACCGCTTATCAACATAACAAAGTAAATCAATGGACTTCAGCGGTGGTAGAATCGTGTTTGGGCCAATTGACAAAATTACAAAAACCTTACAAATACATAGGTATGTATGTAATAACAACTAAGTAAAATAGTGCCGGCATGTGCGAATATTTCGCCATTTACCATTAACAATGTACAGAGCTATTGGTGTACCTGTTGAAATAATTCCCTAATGTATTGTTTGTTCTAGTGACTTGCACAATAATGCAGAAAAACGGGGCGGGCCTGCATACAGCTTCCTCTTGTTTCTGGGACAACAACACCGATGGCTCATGCACAGTGCGCTGGGAAAACAAAACCATGTATTGCATTGTGTCTGTCTTCGGTCTTGGCATCTGATGTTACAGTATTCATTTACTAATTTCTACAAAATATACTGCTGTATTCATTATCTTAGCATTATTTTTTAAAAGTTGTGATCACATTGTCTGCTATGCCATATTGCAAGCAAATTATATTTTGACTTTAGAACAGCTAATATTGATTTCATGATTTTTAATCTAATAGTAATTTGTTAATAATGGTATTTAAAAATTCTGACGCCTATGCAAAAAAAATTGATAAATCCTCCAAAATATATCCATAACTTTTCATCAGTTACGTTATTTTCCGTTTGTAATAACCTTAATTTTAAGCAAGTAGGATATATTTTCGTATTCAATAAAAATAAACTTAACTTAAAGGCTAAGCTTGGTTTCATTTGAATTTTAATTTGTTGGTAAGGAAAACATACCTCTTGTCTCACCAGTCACTTTCAGATAAATATTTTAGATTCATATTATACCTAATACCTAATATATATTTCTGAACATGAAGTGTGTAATGTTCATTGTAAATTGAGAAACACAAACTCAATTTGGTAGGTTTGGTAGGTAAGGTTTTTGTGTGCTCATTTTAAGATTGTATAATAATTAATTACTACATGCTTGAGGTTCATAGAAAACAGGCTGGCAAACTGGCGCTAGGTGCACTTGGATGCAAAGATAGACATATTATGTTTATTTAAGTGCACTCCCCTCGGTGGGATATATGAGCTGTTGTTGAAGTGCGCTCTAATTTTGTAAAACACAGTTTTAATGTGTGCTCCTGAGAGCCAGTTACAGCTCTTCATATCATTCCATTCAGAATACGAGCTTGATTTTATATCTATATTTATAATTATGTAATTGTATGTAAATATGTAATTTAAAAATATACTCTGTATGCTGTTCCTTCAGCCGAAAACAACATGACGGGAGTGGTCTGTGTATATTGATAAGAGATACAATAGAATGTTATGAACGAACTGATTTAACATCAGTGTCTTTGGAAATGATTTTAGAAATATGTGCACTCGAACTACCTAAAATAAATGTGTTAGTTATAAATCTCTATTGGCCTAATAGTGCAAGAGAGATTGAAGTGTTCTACAATCATCTAGAGAGTCTTGTGAAACTCATTTCCACAAAAGATAACAACAAAGGTTATAATCTTAGGTGGTGACTTAAATGTTAATTTTCTTACTAGAAATAAACAAAGAATTAGGCTCCAAAACTTAATGTTATCGTATAATTTCCATCAGCAGGTAAAAGAACCTACAAGGGTAACAGCAACTTCTTCTACATGTATAGATTTAATATTTACAAATTTCAAAAGCAAGGATTCCATAGTAACCGTTCATGAATTTGGGCTATCAGATCATAGAGGTACAACGTTTTCCGCTCCTCCTATTACACCCAACCTACAACAATTTATAGTAAATAAAATAATTTTTAACGACATTACTATTAATAAATTAAAACCAAAAAATTGACTGGGACAAAATAATAAAATTTAACTTGGATATAAACAGAAACTATACCTGCTTTCAATGAAACTATACAAAACATCTTAAATAAATGTATACCTAAAAAAATTATAAAAATTAGAATTAAAACAAAGAAATTGTTCCTAACTAAGAGATTGAAAACGTCATGTCGATATAAAAGATTCTTAAAGCCATTTATTTCGTTGACTACAAATAAAAAAATAAAATTGTATTATAAAAACTATTGTAAAATATTGAAACTAGCTTTAAATATACCTAAAAAAATATTTAATAAAAATAAATTCAAAAATTCTGATAATAATATCCAATCAATGTGGCAAATAATACATAGCGAAACAAATAAAAATAAATATATATATAGAAAGAACATAAAGCTCAAAGTATCAAAAGATAACCTTGTCTCTGATCCAAAGACAGTAGCAGATACATTTAATAATTTTTTGCATCTATTGGAAACTACTACAAATTCGGCACCTACCCCTTTATCTAACACAGTAAAAAACACAATAGGTATACCTAAACCCCGTAGAACCCAAAGAAATAAGCACAATTATAAAAAACCTTAAAAATAAAAGATCGTTTGGTATAGACGAAATCCTAATCAAAAAATGTTCTGAAATTCTGACCATACCTTACGCCATGTTAGTAAATCAATCTTTTCAGGAAGGTACATTTCCAGATGTACTTAAAATATCTGTTATTAAACCTATCCTAAAAAAGGGAGTAGATACAGATTTAAATAACTATCGGCCTATTGCAGTACCCCCCACATCCGCAAAAATATTTGAAAACGCTATGATAAATCGTCTTAATTCCTTTTATGAAAAATTTAAAGTTTTACATGATAATCAAAACGGATTCAGAAAAAACCATTCTACAATTTTAGCTATCTATCAATCAATCAATCAGCCTATTGCAGTCCATTGCTGGACGTAGGCCTCCCCAAGGGTACGCCAAAGCGCACGATCACCCGCTTTCCTCATCCAGCCACTACCAGCGACCTTCTTCAGGTCATCAGTCCACCTGGCAGGGGGGCGTCCCACACTACGTTTCCCGAGACGCGGTCTCCATTCGAGAACCCGTCTGCTCCAACGCTCATCGGTTCTGCGACAGACGTGGCCAGCCCACTGCCACTTCAGCTTGCTACATTTATGGACAATATCCACCACCTTGGTCCTCTGCCGGAAGCTATCTATAAATATGTTAAAAAAATCTTTGATGACATTGATAATAAACAGTATGCTGTAGGCCTCTTACTCGATATGAGTAAAGCCTATGATAGAGTCTCACATGGTACTCTATTGGATAAATTATATGAATCAGGAACTAGAGGAATAGCTTATAAGTGGTTCGAATCCTATCTCAAAAACCGCTTCCAGTACGTAGAAATTGAAAATACAAACATACAAAAAAATTTTCATATCACAGAAAACATGCATCCGGATTCTAGCAAATATAGACCAGATGAAATCGTGCAGATTTTACTTTAGGGAATATGAAATTTTGACCCTTACCTCGATCTATATCTTTGAGTCATGTAAATTTGTCAAAAAACATTCAGAGTTATACTTCCCCGAAATAAATAATAAAAGAAATAATAGGAACATGAATAAACTTAAAGTACCATTTACTAAATTAAAATTTGTTTCATCTAGCCCTCATTTCATGGTGATAAAAATATATAACCATATACCAAACTATATAAAAAACATAAATAAATTGTCATTATTTTACCAACAATTGAAACAGCTTCTTATAAAAAAATGTTACAAATTATCTACTAGACTTAATTATCTATATTATCTATCTACAAGATCTAATATGTACATGTATAACTTTCAAATATTTATACATTATCTATTAAGTATATGAAAATTCTTATTATACAATAAATAAATAAATAAACTATCCTATGTATATGTAATTGTTTTCAATTTAATAATACATATATATAATTAATATGTCTGTTTACCTTGTTAAACAATATTATTTTGTTTAATACTAACGTTTTTTCACGTAATGTACTTGTTAAATGTTGTCACCAAACAGAAAATATGTGATATATTTTATCTTAATGATAAAATTCTTGTAAATCAGACTCACTGTCTCCCAAGACACAGGTTACCCTAGTTTGGGAGACAGAGATCAAACTCTGTAAGGAATTTTACTAGTACGTCTATCTATGTACATTTGCTTTTATTGCATTTATTGTAAAAATTTAAAGAAATAAATATTTTTATTATTATTATATTATTATTATTTATTATTATAACATAAAGGAATGCTTTGATGATAAATTTAATTGATAAACGTTTCTTTGTCATAATTGTTGTGTATCTAAATGATGTGGTTCCTGTCTGTTATTTTCTTTTTGTGTGGTTTTTGTTTTGGTTTTTGTTTGGGGGGTTGAAAGTGGCTCGTAATGGTTCGTGTAATATGACACACTGGTGCGTCGTCACCTTTTTCTTTTGCGAATTTGGCGGACACACTGCCGTGTGCCTAGATATAACGAATAGACTAAATGCACTCCCTGTTTGCGAAGACCCTTATACTTGTGTTTATACGTTTATCAACAATAGTAAAATACTCGTATACTAGTTAAAAACTAAACCCTGTTGCTGCATTTCATACAAAAACTTCAATGGATCGTCTCAGGTAGCCGACCTTGGCATTGGATTTGTTTAACTTAACCCCTTTTATTCAAATTATAATCCCCGCTTAAATGTTTTGAATTAAACGCTCAACTCAAACCTCGGAGTAACAAAAGACGATAGAGGCGACGCGCATCAGAAATCTTTGACTCAAACCATGCAGTCTTGTCTAGCTCGTCTCCCCGTACAGCACTACAGGAATGATGCCTGGGTAATCGAAATTATATTTTGCCCGTCACTTACAAAAATACTTAAAAAAAAAATATCAACTACAATTAGGCTTTACAGGTTAACGAATAATAGACCAACTTATAAAATGTACTCTTTATAGTAATTAAAATCGGCACAAATATAAACAGACAACTACGGAACCCTACACTTTGCGTGGCCCGACACGTGCTTGGCTGGTTTTTATTTTTGTTTTCTCAAATTAACACAAAATTATTTTCCAGCCCGTGGGCTTCTAAGACCTACTTTGGGCGCACTTATGTGCGAACCAATCGTCACTTTTTGAATAGATGGGCTGAAAAAGTACTTTCCTATGCCACAATTATATTATATTTCAATATCCACTCCACTTCATTCAGCGTCTTTTTTTACGTGACAGGAATTATCTTATAGGCACTTATCCCACCTAGTGGCCAGGCCAAAATTGCTTTCTCAATCTGCAAACAAACTTTCATCAACAACTCATATACTAAGTCCCCACGGAGGGGCTCGAGCCTACCCTGAATTAGTGCTATCAGGCCTTAGTTGCCACGCTATCACAGTATACGATTTGTCCAATCTAGAGAGACAAAAATGGATATCACACTTAAAGGATTTGAAAGGACCTAAGGTGATAATTTAGACATTATGTGATGATATGGTATCAAATAAAATAAATTTTGGTTAATATATTTTTTTTTAATTTTAATAACGATTTAATGTTTTGCGTTGGTTTTTGTGGTAATTATCTAAGCAATGAAATAAAGGGATCAGATGGCGCAAGCAAATCACACTAATATTATAAATATGAAAATATTTTTGGATTATTGTTCCGCCTTCACACTTAAAGTACTCAACGGATTTGGATGAAATTTTGAATGGAGATAGTAACCTGTATTAACACATAGGATACTTTTTACCGGGAAAAGCCGTATTCCCACGGGAAAATCCTAAATAACGCGAGCGTAGCCGCGGGCGTACCACTAACTAGTACTTAATTAAATCAAGATTTGTGCGGAATCAAGATGTCTTCAATGTGTGACCCATCAGTCTGACTTCGCCTGATCTTGTGGAAAGATCAAATCATCAAACCTTGATTTAACAAGCATCAAAACTTGGTCTAATCTGCTTTCGGACGAGGTAGAATGCCAAAAGTCAAATAGCGATTTTCGTCGATTTTCGTAATATACTTAGAATCGCAATAAGTCGCAAAACAAATCATGTTTATAACAAACTTAAACGATAAGAGAATAATAATATGTTAAGAGCATAATCGATCACGCCTTGACTCATCTTGACTACCCACTTTAAGAATATGTGTACTTGTTCTTAGAAGATATTTTGGAAAAGATATCTATATTGGTACAATAAATTAACATAATTATTATTATAATTACCTGGAGTTGACGAGTCCATCACAAAAGAGGACTTGCTATTACATATAGGAGAAACACGTGCACAAACGCCCCGTTGTTATTGAGGGTAGCGCGATAAAAATACTTCTTCTGAGTGCATAATCATTTGTAGGGTTCTTAGAAATATATAAAAAAAATAAGAAAACGCTCTGATTATGACATTATGATTTAGAACTTTTGTCTCTCTAGAATGGTCAAATCGTATGCTGTGCGTTAGCCCAGTGCGGGTTGGTCGACTTCACACACCACTTTTGAATTTCTTCGCAATATGACGATGTTTTGCTTCACCGTAAAAGCTTTGACAATTCGAAAACAAATTGGTAGGTGGGGATCGAACCCGTGTCTCCCGGACGGAAAACAGCAGCCTATGGCCACTACACCACCTGAATGCCGCTGCAAACGCATTTCACGAGAAAAAAAGCTTTTTAAATAGAGCACGGCGATCAGGTTGCGACAGACGAGAGAAGCCTTTTGTTTACGAGTTATTCAGGGCGACGACGTCCTCGTACGGAGACGTGTGCGACGTGAGACGTCCCAGTATCGGGATTTTCTTAGAATTTCCACGGTTTACCTATTACTGTCTATTCTACGTACACGTACACACACCTTTATTAGTATACGAGTACAAGGTGTTTAACGAAACGTAAAAATAAATAAAAAATATTAAAATTTCTGTTCAGTTCCACATAATTCCGTACTGGTTTACACGTATTAAATAGACAAGTAGTAACTAAATTTTAAGCGACTTAATTTTAAGTAAGTTTTTACACGTCATTTTAGTAGTTAAGCCCAAGATGGACGATCAACAGCGAATTCAAATCTGTAATAAATATTATAATAAAGTATAATAAAATATTTATTTTTATATTGTTAATATATATATATATATTTTATATTACAAATATTATTATTATTTTTAATTATTAATATTAATAATATATTAATCATTAATATTTGTATATATACCTATATAATAAAATAATATATATAAAATATTTCAAAAATAAACATAAAACGCTCGCACAACTTCGAACTTCGCATTTCTAAATTGTGCCTGTCAAAACGTGTCAAGTGACTGGCCACGCCCACCAACTTACTCGAAAAATAGAAAAAGTTCTAATCTACTTGTTTACTTGCAACTTACTACTAAATTCGTTGTTTACACGCAGCTTAAAATTAACTTAAAATTTAGTTATACGTACAATGATCATACAAGAGGTAGATATGTCACCAACGCACCAAACGCGTGCCGTGTATTGGTCCTAAATTGTGACCATTGCAGTCAGTCGAGCTGTGATCGCTGTCTCTTTCACTCTTACGCTTTGCCTATTACCTGTCGCACTTATAGCGTGTCTGTATCGCGGAACAATAATTTATGTTGTGCGTGCAGTATGAACGTGACGTATCTTTCTTAAAATATCATTGTATACGTATTTGTCTCCGTGGTGTAAACCAGCCATAAGGCCCGGTAGGCGTCATTCTTCTCCGACTTCCGACGCGTTTTTCGCCCTGGCAACGTTCTGGACCGTTTTGCCCGTCAGAGGGCGCTCCCACCCAGATACATTGTCTTGTCATAAATTACTAATCTTCCGCTACCCCGCAACTCGCAAGTCCGCGCCCGGTACATTACCACTCTGGTAGAAAAAGCGATTAGTCCGTTAATAAAAATGTTCAGTTCCATTTCATACAGTTAAAACTTTTAGAATCTGTCCGGCAATATTCCCGAAAACATTGGGAATATTCCCAGGCACATTGAAAATTTTTGGGGAATATTTCCGGTAGTATTGGGAATATACGAAATCTCTTGGGTTAGCAAGTATTCAAATATTACTTGTGATTTGTCTACTAAAACTTAATGTTTTGATTTGAAGTAAGACATCAAAAATTTTTTCAAGTTTTCGACAACTTTCCCACTATTTAAGTTGTCACTCAAGGGAATATTCCTACCTAAAAGTAATTGACCAGGAACGGCACATCGTTAGGTATGACCTACTTCTACCATACTGACCCACTATATTTGATCTAAGTACTGACCACTGAATATAGGTGTCATTAGGTGTTCTCAACATCACACTACTGTTCGTTACTTATTTATGCCCGGCGGTCCTGCACTTATTATTAGAAGTACGGGCTGTGGTAGCTATTTAACGATTTTATTCGTCCTTCAGTGCATAACAACATGATGTTTTTAGATTGGTTTCTTCGCATTTGCACTTAGGAATATTATTATTTGTATTTCAAAAAGTTGCCACCTATGTTCGATGCACATCTATTTTTAAATTTTGGCGGGTTTTTGGCGCTAGTTGCTAGTTGAAGTATTTGTGTCACGTGACCGTCATCGATCCAATGGATGAGAGCGTCGCGGGTCCATTCAACTCGGACTCGAGCCGCGAACAGCGCTTCGGTCGGGGAGACACTTCCACCAATTCTATTCATGCATAGGAGATGTTGCCATATCGCCGTCCCGCTCCCACTTATTAAAAAATTATCAAATGAATGGTGAATAAGCGAAACGGGAATATTCAAGTGAAGTGGATATTATTGAAAGCTGCTGCGCTGGGCCAGGCTAGTCGCCATGTAGATTTTTTTGATGTGGGTGTTGAGTCTCAGCATGTCAAACGCTTCAATGATTATTATTTTTAAGTGGACGCTGTAATTTTCGCGTAATTCGTCATTTGACTGCACGGTTGGTGTATTGACAGTGTTTCGTGGACATATTTCTTTGTGATTGTGCTCGATTTGATGACGGCGGCTCATAAACTGGTGGGGGGTTGCTAAAATACTACGCTAGGATAGTAACAACGTTCTACAATACAACTCGGGTTGTGTTCGGTGCGCCCATAAAATCTCTCATCTCGGCGTGGCCGAGGCTGACTTCCATTTTGTTTTATGTGATCCAATTGTTTACTTGGTGGATCACCGTGGCTGCGGGCTGGCAACAATGAGAAACCACGGTAAGTACCACGTCGGGAGGGAAGGAAAGCCCAGCGCATGTAGGCTGCGCGCCGATTGTCGTATTTCGCACAAAAACTTGCAGCATTAGAATTCGTTTTGAAACAATCGTTTGATCGGCTCGGCGAGCAGTTCGAGCCCGAGCAAGCTCGGCAAGCAAGCTCGGCAAGCATGCTCGGTGCCCCTCGTCGCCTTGGAGGTGATTTGCATGCGCCGGCCGTGTGGCTAGCAGCTACTAGCATCGCGAACCCTTATCAGCTGATTACGACCTGACTACCTGATGTTGCCTTGCACCATGACACAACACCAAACATTCACCTATTCTACAGCTGTGTAGCTCAGCTCAACTACTGCCAATACCCAATTTATGGATAAATACCTCAGGGTAAGACCATACTCATGTTAGTATTAATATTCCTCACAACAAAAACCAAATAATAATACTCTTTTGAGCTTGAACAAAACAGACTGGCGTCTGGCCCTAGAAATAGCTAAAATGTCAGATTATATAGTAAATAAGTCAGTAAATAGTTTGCCATACACTAGGACATAATAGGTTAAAATGTCTGATTGTTTTTCTGCGCAGAGCAAAATAGTTAATTAAAGTTGTTACTATACTGACACTAATGGTAGTGTCAAGAATAAAAATCATGTCAATTGCATTGATTTTAAATTGCTGGCAGCAGTTTAGTATTAACTTTTATTGGTTATTTTAAAACACAGCTATCATAGAAACAGTACCATTCATAGAATGATTATCTCAAAATTATTATCACGCCTAAGTATTAAATCCTGTCAGACTTCAAGATATCTGTTCATAACTACAACAAAGATTTCTTTTACTCCAAACAAAACTTTTTTTTGAGCAAAATTTAATTTTGTTTTGAACTTTCATAAGTTCTTCGTCTTTTATAAGGCTTCAGTACTCGTACTTTGTATGGAGAGATTAATTATTCAAGTCATACTGTGTCTCGGAGTACTCTATTATACTTTAGGTATATGTACCTATTACAAAGCATTTTTAGTCTAATATTTCAGATAATCATAATCATGATGTTGCAGTTCACATATTATCTATTGTGGTGACTACCTCAAACCAGCTACCTATTTATAAATACTTTGCTTAAGTTTAATTAAATGCATAATCTCTAACGGGTGGTACACCAAAAAGTCACATTTAATAACACAAAATTTTTATTTAATCAATAGGGGATCGATCGGACTGTTTCTAAATTTACCATATTTTATGAATTATTTTTAAAATATAGATAAGTAGCAGACAATTCGCAAAGAAAAAAATAGAATCGGTTGAAAAAGAAATTTACAGCAATTTTTTAAAGTTTCAATATGTCTGTCTCTTTCAAAAAAGATTTTTGTATGGAGATTATATAACGTTAATAACAAATGACGAAGGGATAGACCTAACACAACTCACCAACCGTGAGTATCACACGATACGGCTGAGCTGATGCGGCGCTATCATGAAAGGAGCATCCATCAAAACTGGGATTAGGGGTGAAATAGTTCTCATATATAGAGCAGGTCACGTCCCCCTTATACTTACATACAAATACATACAACAAATGACGTCACAAGTGGGTATGTGCCTCTCTGTCTAATCTTGAATATCAAGCCTTTATAACTTGGTAAATTTTAATGATAGAGCAAAAAAATTTTTTAGTGTTCGATAGCAGAAACTAAGAAGTTTGGATTTATAAATTTAAAAAAGTAGTCCGATCCCCTATTATTGAAATATATATATATTATTTTTTTAAGTTATCTTTGTCTATTTACTCATCTAAAGCACCTCTATCTCTGCAAATACAAGTTTGGTACTTAGTTTTTATATAATAATATAATATACAGAGATTTGATTCTTATTAAATTAATGATATTATTGATTGTATTGTTATTGTGGATTGTAATAGTGCAGTTAATATTTAGGACAGCTTTCAAACAATAAGAAAGACCCTTTCACATTGTACTATAAGAACTCTGCTTATTATAAAACCTAAGCAGAGTTAAACAAATAGTTGTATTAAGTTAACAATGTATAGGTAGGTACCTATATATACTCAACATGAAAGGTTATTGTGAAGATATGTTGAATATTGGAAAACAAAATATAATAATATCTTCATTTACATTCATCTCAGAGTATTTTACAAACTAGAAAGGTGTCAATGTGGAATGCATTTTTATACTAGCGGTCCGCCCGCGGCTACGGTCGCGTTTTGTGAGATTTTCCCGTGGGAATAAGACCTTTTTCCCGTAAAAAGTATCCTATGTGTTACTCCAGGGTACAAACTATCTCTATTCCAAATTTCATCCCAATCCGTTCAGTAGTTTTTGCGAGTAACAAACATCCATCCATACATCCATTCTTACAAACTTTCGCGTTTATAATATTAGTAAGGAAGGATTTAAAAATACTAATCAATTTTAATGTTTTATGATGATGATTTTACTAACTTAGTACCATCTTCCTAGGTCAGTTCCAAAAATCATTCATTTTAACGAATATAAGTAAAATCATAAAACACATTTCACGCTATAGATATTGATACAGTCATTGTTTTAAAAACTAACAAGTTTTAGATACCTAGTTTGATTATAATATGAGTGAGTATTACAGTTAACATTGTACTCTGATCGTAATGCACGATGTTGCTAATACTTCTTTGCTAATACATACAACTTCCTTCCATGTAGGTATGTAATATAATATATTTTAACTATAATGTTCCATTTCTTGCCCTCTATCTGAATACTACGTACTACTTCGTATGCATGTAGAGTTACCTATTATTAAGAATAGTTACTGCAGTTGTCAGGAGACAAACAGATATTTACAAACTAACAAAATAGTATACCTACTCTTACCTAGCCACCAGTACTGATTCACCACCGGTGTCTTTGGTCGAACAATGGGTGAATGGTTGAATGATCGTGTGACGTCACTCTTAGTACAGCAGAAAACTGCGTCACGTCAATTATTAATTACCAATGTAATTTGACACGTACCTTCATTAGTAGAGTAAGAGTTTGAAGACCTGTTTACGTTGGTGCCGTGTCGTCCTGTTGTTTAAGATCGTCACACAAGGCAGCTACAATACATCTTTTATTCGGACGTTTGTTTTTTTGTATTATTTTTAAATGGCTAGATAATTGTAGGCATTACTAGTTTTGTAGCCAGCCAGACAAGCTAGCTCTCTTGTCAGATCTTTATGCACTATCTACCGGCGTACGTAACGTGACTTTGAAGCACGGAACGACGCTCAGAAAACTTATGGGACTAAGTCAGACCTGTGTTTTGTAATCGCATAGAACAGAATATCTAGCAGCAGTTAACAAAATGTTGTTGTTGTAATGTCAGCTCGTATACGTCCTCAGTCTCTACTGAGGGGCTCGAGCCTCAACAACGGCCCGTTACAGTCCACTGCTGGACTATGAGCCTCCTCCACTTAAGTGGAGGGTTTTGCCATATTCTCCACGATTGGCAGGCGGGTTGGAGATCGCAGATTAAAAGGTTACTGTATCAGAGAGCGCTGCTGCCCGTTCCCTGTTCAATGCGTAGTCCCTAAGTCGCCTCTTACGACACCCACGGGAAGAGCAGGGGTTGATGACAAATGTATTCTACTCTGCCGTCACCACACGGCTCGAGCCTACCTTGACTTAAAGTGATAAGGTCGACTACGTTGCTGCTAGCCTGACTTCGTACGCAACCCTTGGAATTTATTCTCAGGAGTGTGCAGGATTCCTCCCATTATTTTCTACAACATAGGAGCGTCGAATAGACATACATATACATAACGAATTCGAAAACACATTGGTACGTTGTCGACCTTACAACCCACACGATGATGATGATGATGATGATGATGATTGGTAAGTGTCGGGGTTCTAATCTAACCGGTGCCTCCCACCCCCACCACTACACCATCGATGATCTAACAATATGTACCGGTAGCAGATAACAAAATGCACCGGTGTAAAACTAAAATATTAGCGATGTTTCGAGTTTTTATCACATTTTGGTATCGGTGCCGTATGTATTTTTAAGATGGATAGATATTGGATGCCGATCGTGTAGATTGACCCTAATTCTTGCAGCAGTAACGCTTTTAAACTTTATTTAGTCCATTGTATTTTTTCTTATTAAGAAAAGGATATGAGATTAATGAACGATCTCTTGAATTTATGATAACGTAGCTGTTAAGTCTGATGCCTGTCAAACCAAAAATTGTGCGTCCACAAGTTTCACAAATTTCCCTTTTTAGGGTTTCTTAGACAAAAAGGAACTCTTACAATTTCGCCACGTCCGTCTGTCTGTTTGTCCGTCCGCGGCTTAGCTCAGAGACTCTTAATACTAGAGGACTATGATTTGTCATGGATATACATATTAATCATGTCGACAAAATATATTTTAGGTTTCCTCTGGAACACTTGAAATGGGGGTATTTTTTTTATTCACGGCTACCTTGTAGTGTGGTGTATCGTTGGATAGGTTTTTTAAAAATAATGGGGTTTGCTAGGGGGCTGCTATTTATGTATCCGGAATAACAAAAAATAACAAACATCTATAACCAATACTTTTATTGCTTTTCAAAATATTCCCCGTGATGATCGATGCATTTTTTCATACGTTGAAACCAACTTTCGTAGCATTTTTTCCATTCTGTATCGGGTATCTCCAAAACGTGCATTTTGAAAGCATCAACGGCCTCTTCCCGGGTCGAAAATCGGTGTCCACGTAATTTGTTCTTCACGCTTGGGAATAAATAAAAGTCGTTGGGTGCCAAGTCGGGACTGTACGGCGGATGACCCGTCAATTCGATCATTTGACTATTTAAATACTCCGTTGTTGCGGCCGAGGTGTGACAGCTGGCGTTATCGTGGTGAATCTTCGTTGTCGATTGTTCTTGCGTATTTCTCCAAAGATTTCTGGCAAGCAAATGGTGGTGTACCATTCAGAATTAACCGTTTTACGATTCTCTAGTGGTACTGTAGCCACATGTCCACTAATACCAAAAAAGCAGGCAACCATTTGCTTCAAAGTGCTTTTTGCACGAACAACTTTAGTTGGGTTTGGCTCATTTTGGAACACCCAAACCGTTGACTGCTGTTTAGTTTCGGGATCATACGCATATATCCAAGATTCTTCTCCTGTGTAGATATTATGAACAGCTTTTGATGTACCACATTTGTATTTTTCTATCATTTTTTTGCAACAATCAACACGAGCCTGTTTTTGTTCAACTGTTAAGTTGTGCGGGATCCAACGAGAACAAATTTTTTTTACAGCCAAATGTTCGTGTAATATTTTATAAATACTCGTCATACTAATGCCCAGAAATGCCTCTATCTCGCGATATGTAACATGACGGTCTTGCATTATTAGTTCGCGCACAGCATCAATATTTTGTGGTACAACAGCCGATTTAGGGCGACCTTCTTTAAAATCGGCCGCAAGCATACGACGACCACGATTAAACTCACTGAACCCCATCGAAAACCACTGTGTATCACTATACACAGTGGTTTTCGATGGGGCTTCCTCCCCAAAAGTCGACAAAAGTTGATCCATGCACTGTTTTTGAGTTAATCCACGCCGAAAGTCGTAATAAATCATAGCACGAAAATTTTCACGAGTCAAATCCATGGTGATGGATGATAGACAATAAATTTTAAAAATGGCGTTACAATGTAAAAACAATTGACAGATGAATGAAACAAACTTTATTTTACAGCCAAAGAGTTCTATTTTTAAATGTTATAATTTCTTTTTAAATATTGTTTATGTAAGTGGCCAGTTCCGGATACATAAATAGCAGCCCTTGTAGAACCATTTTTCGATGCTACTGTACGTTTCAGAAATATTTCGTTTTAAAGTGCTTATTATTGTTAAGAGTCAAGTCCAATTTTGCTTTCCTTGTTTCCCTAAAACTAACCGTCATTTACTTGTTTTATTTCTTAATTTAAACGTGTTAGCAATCAATCAATATTCGCAGAACCTCTATGTAAACGCAGAAATTCCAATATTTATAATGATACCCACCCTCCCACCACCCCACTCCACCACTCCTCACCCCTCCCGAGTAATTAATTTGTCTGAACCACACGATCTAAATTTATGTCTGTATCCTATCTATGGGACTTTATTCTAATCATACATTGACGTCTGTAATAGCACTCTCCAGTAGCTCTATTGATAGAATAGAGAATATGCATGCGTATGTTTTATTTGTTGAAAAACATCTTTATTATTATTATTTATTTTTTGGCAAATAGTGTAGTAATAGTACATTACTGCCGCGGCCGCAAAATTAGTTAGGTATTTATTGCTGGACGAGGTCACGTTTAAAGTCCGAGCCGCAGGCGAGGACTTTTATTATGCACGAGTCCAGCAAGAGTTATTGCGGCCGAGGCTTGTGTAGTGCTTTTCTCTGAAATATGCGAGGAAATTATAAAATACTAAAAATATTGTGGTACCGTGGATTTAGATGTCTACTTGTATCGACAAACTCATAAGTCCTAATCTTTATCACTTTAACCTCTACTTCGATTTCTTGAACCATTTATTGTTATAATATTTCCCTAATTCAATGTTTAGTTAACTTCATTATGAAAAATAAGTAACAAAATAAATAAAAGCGACGTAAATTACAAACCGCCATATTGCGCACTACAAAATATTAGATTTTTCATACTTCATCTGAAAGTATACAAAAATAGAATACTGACAGTCAAAACAGAATCGAAGAACAAACTATTTAGTTATAACATTAACAAATATACCTGTCCCTCTTTACGAAAACAAAATTTTCTATGATGGATGTATGTATGGCCGGGCCGCGACACATATCGACACCTCCTATGAACAACGACGTAACTCAATTTTAGCAACTAATCAGTACAGCAGTTTAAAGAGAGAAACAAATATGTTTTACGTATAGTTAGTTTTTTTTGACTAATATTAACTTCGGTTCTATTGTACTTAGAGACTGCTTGGACAGAAAATTAAGAGTAAGTAAAATAATGGTAAGGAATAATATTTACCAAAGTAATTTTGTATCTCAAGTCACATATCTCAAGTTACGTTGTTGTTCATAGGAGGTGTCGATATGACATCACATGTCTCGTCGGACCTCTCTGTCTAACCATCAACTTTGAAGCCTTATAACTTTGTTTCTGAGCAAGATATTTAGAAAATTATTTTTTATGTGTTTTTCTGAAACTTGAAATATTTCGATTAATGAATTAAAAAAAAATTGTGCATGTTCCCTATTGTAATTAGGCTGACGTCATAATATTTTTTTCTAGAAAGAGCCAACTTTAATTGCTCATTATTATCCTATTTTTTTGACGGATATTGATGGTTTTCGAATTCGTCCATGCTCTACTGATATTTCACGTTATTTGAATTTCTAGCCTTGAATCACGTTCAATAATTTAAGAGAAATTACTACCGCGTCCCTATTACTACTTAGGTACACATCTAGAATTCATGTCGATACCTCGCGCCTTGACTGGTGCTCAGGGTTGGAATCAGGCTCCCATAAAATTATTGTCTATGGATATTAAAAATATACTTTTTACCAAAAAATTATACTACGTTTTGTTTTTGTGTTGAAAACGTTTTAGATTAAATAAAAATCATATGTTATTGAAACGTTATTTTAATATTATAAATCTAGATAAATTAGTTTATTAAATCACTTAATAAAATGAGAATCTCTAATTCAGCTTATTTTTCAACGGAAACTTCATCGAAAGCGCGCAATTTGTTGCTATACATTCATCTCAGTCATACTCAAGCAGAAAATATATCCATCTCTTTCCCTTAAAATGACATAAGCAGCAAAACATTGCACAGGGAATACCCACAAATGCTTCTCGTTTTCATTTGATGTTGCCATACGGCAAAGAAGTCCGTTTATTAGGGTTACTGTCAATTAAAAAACATTTAGATGATTGGGTATTAAAATTATGGTATTTTCGCGTACAATCCAAGCATTACGATACTATATACTACGCAACATGAAACTATGGTACAAATAGTATAATTATACTACGAAATCCAACCCTGCTGGTGCTAGATAGATACCTATTTTCTAAGTAGATAAGTGAGGTGAGTGAGCGCGGTATCGGATCTGCTCCACGAACACGTCGGTACATGATTGTATCATGTGTAGCTGTTTGTGTTGTCGTCCATAACATTTAACTAAAATATTTCCTCAGAATGATAATTGGAGTTATGATAAAATCGTGAAAGTGAAAACATTTTGTGTGAAATACGTATCAAAAATATATTCGAGGTAGGTAAGTCAATATACAATTCTTGTGGAACAGAATCTTTAGCACAACATGAAAATGTTACACTTTCTTTCCGCAACTTATAAATAGTAAATAACTCTATGACATTTTGAATTCAACATGCATTTTTAAATATACGTCAATGTAGTACGTAGTTTGCATTCGCCTGAGAATGTGAACCATGGACCTAGTAAAGATGTTACACCATATGTCATCATCCCCTCCTACGTCCGGATTGCTTAGCGATCGTTCTTAGCGATAAAATGCACAAAGAACAAGTCTTCACCGCTTTTTTTCGTACAAAAAGTAATTCTAATGAATAAATGACGTCGGGATCTATGATGTCTTTGTTAGTGATACATACATGGTGAAAGAAACTTATTATGTTTAAGCCCCTAAAGTTTAATTGGTTTAAAGCTACGGGCAAATGATTCGCACTATGTAAAGTTCAAAGCAATATTTAATCGAACTACCGAATCTCTAATAACTCTATTGTAACATGTATGCACATGTTACAATAAATAAATCTATATATTGACAATAGAGTTATTAGAGATTTAGTAGTTCGATTAAATATTACTTTGAACTTCAAATAGTGCGATTGACCATAGCTTTGTAACGAGGTATTCGTCCTCTTTCCTGTTTTATGACTGGCAACCTTTCTTGCTGGCAGTTTCATCTTTCATTTTAAATTCATTTTCAAATTTAGATTTCTTACGTTTTGATTTTGTCTTTTTCCTGCCAAATTCTTGACTTGATGTCCGGTCCTGCTCTCCAACAGTAAACTTACCCATGTTACTATTTCCTACGTTAGTTATATAATATAAAATAAATTATATATAAATACATAAATACCTTCGGACTGTGCCCTGGTTATTTGCTACACTTTATCCTCTACAACATTCTTCGTGTGGTGCTCAGTAGCAGCGTGGCGGCTGGCTACTGGGCCACATCTTTAAACCAATTAAACATTTTAGGGGCTTAAACATAATAGGTACGTTTTTTTCACCATGTACACACATCAATCAAGTTTGCGATCAGTTTGCGATCACTTTGATAAATCGATCTTTAAAATTCCTGTTACAATTACATTATGATTAATTACTCAATTTTTGTTAATAAAAAATAAAAATAGTTTTAATTTTTAAATTCAAACAGGGTATTTGAAAGAAAACACACAAGCTAGAATTTTTCTTGATAAAGTTAAATTTAAAAAATATATATTATCTTATGATCACAAACTTTGTTTGATGTGTGTATGTATCACTAACAAAGACTTCATAGATTCGTGCATGAATTATATGAGAATATGGCAGGGGAACTCTTTTTAACGAAAACCAGTTTCGGAGTCATCAGATTTGGCCTCGGGAAGATTTGGCAAAAGACATTCATAGGTCAAGTCAATCTTTGTAATAGGAATGAAAATAGTTTACACCAAACATTTAGTTTTTTAATCTGAGACCGGGGCTCCTATTTGGAACTTTTTAGTTAGTTTTTCCTGTAGCTTTTTATCAACCCCCATCTACATAGCTTGGTATCTCTGTTGTACCGTAGTTAAAATAAGTTCTGGGCTTCCCTACAATATCAATGGTTTTTATTCCATGAGATTTATTTACGTAAAAACTTACTTTTTCTACCTAAAAGCCTTAAAAGCTTCTAAAAAATGATCGGGAAAAATGAGGGGGATAAAAAATGAAAGCTTCTAAAAAATAACTCGTAGGCCCGAATGCTTCTTGGTTAACCGCTACGACCGCACACAACTTTTGAATTTATTTGCAGATATGTAGATCTACTCACGATGTTCCCAATAGTCGTACCGAAATTAGAAAACGTATTGATACATGCTAGGTATTGAACCTGTTTCCCGGCTAGATACTTTTTATTTTTAATTCACTCTTTGATTGACGTACCCTCGAGCTCGACTTTGAACTTCGAAAATTTGGTTCCACGCAATACCTGTCCGACTTAAAATAAAAAATATTATGTTCTATAATGGCTTGCAGCTTGCACTTATTTAGTTACGTCACTAATACAAAACTGTGTGTCGTATCGACACGCACACACGTGTGGTGTGGTACCATACTTAGAAGCATTTACGTAAAGGTGAACCTTATTTCCAACTAGTTCACCCCTAGAAATAGACGTTCTTTCAACAATAAGATAGGACTGAATCAATAACCAGCTAGAATTACTGCCGTCTCTATGGTATACTCGTATTCTTTTGTTTATACGAGTTAAGACTGAAGGTTTTTTTACGTAGCTACAATGAGGCATTTAAAAAATTATACAGCTATCTTTTTTTTTATTATAAATGAGCCTCATCTCGATGGAGTAATTTTGTGTAGTTGACCTTCCGGCTCCATCATCAGATCCTGCATGCCATTGAAAAATGTAGTATAATTCGTGACAAACTCAACGAGCCTATATACGATAGGGTTATGTTGTGTAGCTAAGGATAAGCTTTGGCCACCTTCCGGCTCTGTCATTAGACCGCACATACATGCATACTACCACCATGCATATATATATGTGTGTGTCGATTCGCGACGGAAACATCCGAAGGGAAAATTCAATGAAAAGTCTCTCGTGGGCATTTATTATCAATGTAGGTTAGCAGAGCCGAAATTGAAAGATGAATCCTTGAGCCCTTGTCGAATCGCGACAGAAACATCCGAAGGGAAAATTCAATGAAAAGTGTCTGGTGGGCTTTTATTGTGAATGTAGGTTAGCAGAGCCGAAATTGAAAGATGAATCCTTGAGCCCTTGTCGAATCGCGACAGAAACATCCGAAGGGAAAATTCAATGAAAAGTGTCTGGTGGGCATTTAGTGTGAATGTAGGTTAGCAGAGCCGAAATTGAAAAATGAATCCTTGAGCCCTTGTCGAATCGCGACGGAAACATCCGAAGGGAAAATTCAATGAAAAGTCTCTCGTGGGCTTTTATTGTGAATGTAGGTTAGCAGAGCCGAAATTGAAAGATGAATCCTTGAGCCCTTGTCGAATCGCGACGGAAACATCCGAAGGGAAAATTCAATGAAAAGTCTCTGCGTGGGCATTTAGTGTGAATGTAGGTTAGCAGAGCCGAAATTAAAAGATGAATCCTTGAGCCCTCTGCCGTGTGCGGGCGTCATAGCGAGATTGCCCCTTCAAAATCGTTACACCACGCTCTACGCATATGTACCTAGCTAATCTTCCATAGTCCAGTAGTTCTCATACTTTTTCAGTGGTTCCCAAACAGCTACTCAAGGCGCCATCCGTGAGCTTGTAAACTCACGCTCCAATTTCGTCTACATTGCCTACACTCCGACATATAGGTAATTTATTGCATTGGCGCGTTACATATTATGCCAAATAGTTAAATTGACGGATATATGAACAAGGCAAGTTAAAAAGAAATGCTAGCAAATCTTTTTGTAAAAAAAACATCATTAGTGGAAGACCTTCCCTGTACCTGACTGTATTTCTCCTATAATCATGATAGTTAAAACAGGCTCGATGTAACCGGAGCTCCATCAAAGCTACCGGAATCAAGCTCGACGTCACCGGATTCTAAGTTACCGGAACTCGTCGCAGAATAATTCGTTAAAATAATATCCCATAGTTTGCTGACTACATTCTGCTATAGGTTAACGAGCCTTTCAAAACAAGAAAGGCACTCTGTTCATGTAGGACTTTCGTGATAGCACAGAATACGAATTCACCGCTGTACAATTTTAATCCCACGTCAAGTCTAATAACAGTTGGAAACTTCTAATTAGGCCATGAATGTTTTAGGCAATGAAGCGCTGCTAATTATAAATACTTGATAGCAGGTTATGAAATTAGTTGGTACGTACCAATTGAATTGATACTCGTAATTATAGATTCTTATATAAAATCACCAAGAGTTCCCGTAACAGAGCGGTAGAGCCTTCGATTCTTATTCTTCTTCTTCTTCTTCATCGTGTGTGTTGTAAGGTCGACAACCGACCTCACAAACCCTAGTGTCAGCCACTGACAATAGCCTCTAGTTGTCCCTAACTTATTGTCACCCTTGCTTTTTAATTTATATTCTGAAGCTATCATTTCCGAGGCTCTGGAGGATAAGAGATGGGGTGTAGTCATAAATGGTCGCGTTATCAACAACATCCGATACGCCGACGACACCATCCTGATTGCTTCGACACCGGAGGAGTTGCAGATGATAGTGGACAGAGTCTATGACCAAAGCCGGAATGCAGGCCTAGCTATGAACCTGTCAAAAACCAAATTCATGTTTGTATCACGGAATGTATTTTTGAATCCCACCATTCAGGTCGCTGCCACAGCAATAGAACGTGTTTTCCACTACAAGTACCTTGGCACATAGGTTTCTGAAACATGGGACTCGGACCAGGAAATTAAATCCCGGACCGAAATTGCCCGTGCGTCCTTCGCAAAAATGAAAAAGGTACTCTTAAATAGGAAGCTGGATATACGTCTACGTGTCAGATTACTCCAGTGCTACATATGGCCAATAGTCTTGTACGGCGCCGAGGCTTGGACCATTAAAGAATATACCCGATGTAGACTAGAGGCCTTAGAGATGTGGTTCTACCGTAGAATGTTGAGAATCGGTTGGGTTCAGCGAGTCACCAATGTAGAGGTGCTAAGACGAGTAAAAAAGTCCCCAGAGCTTTTGCAAACCATCCAGAAGAGGAAAGTGGCGTATCTGGGCCACATACTTAGACACGAGCGATACCAGATACTCCAAACAATAATGATAGCCAAGATCGAAGGAAAAAGAAGCGTCGGCAGACCTGAGATGTCGTGGCTCGAGAACGTTAAAAACTGGACCGGCGTCGCCACGGTAGAAGAACTATTCCGTTTGGCGAGAGATAGAGAGACGTACGCGAAGCTGACTGCGAACGACGAAGAAGAAGTTGTACCTAAACGTATTAGTTATAAAAAAAAATTGGATATCTTAACACGACTATTATGACCCCACTAGACAGACATACTTGTACATATTATACAAATACATACATAGAAAAACAACTTCCAGATACATACAAGCAAACACAACATCTTGTCGGGTAGTAAGCTCAGTCCATAAGAAACTCAACAACTTTAGTTTAGATCCATAACTTTTACCACTTTTTTTAACATTAGTTTGTGGAACATTAGTTGTCCAGGTTCAAGGGGGTTTTCTATTTATTGTCTAATGCGTTGTAGTAAATGCGAATTATTTATTTGTTCCGCTTTCACGTCTAAGCGTATTTAAATGTTTGATGGATAATAAAACGAACGCAATATGCCTATACAATGAGCACTGGGATAACTTAGCTGTATAAGGATAATATGTAACAGTTACAAAACTTGATGTAAAGTACAAAAATCTGAATGATCAGTTTAGAACTACTTGTGGCACTTACCTACAAATGTAGTATACAATTTGACTTGTTTTCTTCCTATCTTTTAACTGTCAAAACTCAGATTTATATAATCTTTTGTTCTCAAAAACTTTATTATTTAATTGTATTTATATTACCTACCTACCTCTCTAAACTCTGAAGTCAATATTTTTAATACTTTTATAAATTAATCACAAATTCGCTGTCCTTATGTCTTGGCTTCACGGAAGACCAGCAGCGCTGTAAGTAGGACATTGTTCCTGCACATAGCATTATGCTGAGTGGAGACCATTTTTGATCTCATCACAGTTATTATTACACCTAGGTTAAGTTTTATGGTTGCAGAGCAGACTATTGTTTAAAGCTACATAAAGTCCAGCCAGACATCAACAGCTCATATACGTCCCCACCGAGGGGCTCGTCCTACCCTGATTGTGAGTGAGTGCCTTAGTCGACCACGCTGGCCCAGTGCGAGTTGGTCGACTTCACACACAACCTTTGAATTTCTTCGCAAGAGTGTGCAGGTTTCATCACGATGTTTTCCTTCACCGTAAAAGCGTCGAATAAACGTACATATGAATTCGAAATTCGAAAACACAAAGGTACGTGGTGGGGATCGAACCCGCGTCTCCCGGACGGGAGGCAGCGGCCTTAACCACTAGACCACTGACGCTCTGCCAGCCAGACAACCTAACTAGGTATAGGTATATTTCGCCGTGTACTAGACACATCGACTAAACAGAACGAGAATTCCAACACAAGAAACTAATAGCTTTATATGCCTGTTTGTACCATACCTTATGCTACGCCAGATATGGCCCAGGTGTTGCCAGTATTTCACCTTCTGTTATTATATTTATTACGGAGATATGTAATTATTAATTGATATAAAATTAATTGCTTTCTAACCTAACTGGATTATATTTGCATTATATCTGGATTATAACTTGCGCTATTCATAAATTTACTAAAAGATTATTAGTCCAAAATTACTTCTTCATAGCAATTTTGTGAATGCACGCCTTGTAGGCCGATTTACACTTCGCAAAATAGCAAGTTGCAAGTTTTTCCTGTTGCCAAGGAAACACTCGCACTTGCAAAATATAGAAGTCCGGTCTATTTGCAAGTGCGAGTGTTTCCTTGGCAACAGGAAATAATATGCTTTTTGACAACTGGAAGATATGAAATTTTTGTTTTGACAACTTGCACTTGCAACTCGCACTTGTACTTGTCAAAGTATAAACTGACCTGTAAGTGAAGCAATTTCATTTAATAATTCAAGATACCGTAACATGGATTCCATGACCAAATGCGTTCAGTTAGCAGTCTCGTTTCACGGCTAAATGCATGGCAATCCTTAAATCATGTCAGGGGGACGAAACGTAGATAATTTGATTGATGTGCTCCAGGGTCCGTATTCCGGCGGGCGAATACGCTCCTAATTAATATAATTAAGCGGGTCGCATCATAAAATGAGAGTAGCAAGCAATGAGCTAGAGTAATTCCCAAACACGTCAAGTCCGCGCCCGCTATATTACCACTTGGGTAATTGAATGAGTTTAAAAAAACACACTAACGCATCAAATGACTCGTACTGGCAAAAAGCGATCACTTGTTTGTTTAGGTAAGTTAAGGCTTCGAGTTAAGGGGTTGGGCGAGCACGAGACTTTCTCGTTTTGTACACATTCTAAAGATGACCCGAGAAAAACCAACATCAGAAGCAAGCACCATTAGATTGCTTTACTTGAATAACGGGCTTTTTAATATTAAATAAAGGAAACGCAAAAGACGCGACGACTGTGGAGTTTCTTCGGTGAGCTAATTCACTCAAAAAAAATTTTATGACGAATCGGAACTATGCTATAGAAAATATTTTTTTACTCGTCATTAACAGCTCATATACGTCTCCACCGAGGGGCTCGAGCCTACCCTGGAGCAGGGCGATTAGGCCATAGTCGACCACGCTGGCCCAGTGCGCATTGGTCGACATAACCTCTGAATTTCTTCGCGGGAATGTGCAGGTTTCCTCACGGTGTTTTCCTTCACCGTAACAGCGTCGAATATAATAGGTACGTACATATGAATTCGAAATTCAAAAAGAAAATTGGTACGTGGTGGGGATCGAACTCGCGTCTCCCGGGCGAGAGGCAGCGGCCCTAGCCAATACACCACCGACGCTCTCTACTCTCTACTTTCTCTCACTACTTTTTTACTATTTTCACTTAAATACTATTTTTTTACGGATGGGAGGCAGTGGCCCTAGCTACTACATACCTGTAAAATAAATGAATACGGAAGAAAACAGTGTTCTTGTATCATAAATACAACGTCGCGTCGTCGTTTGAATCAGTGTACGGATTACTCATCAGTTGATTTCTTTTTTGCTCGATTCAGAAAAACAGGTTTCGCCGGTTACGCCAGACTAAATTGGTTGCTTCATAAAGTGCCCTATTTTCTTCTAAGTGACACTTAGGTACAAATACAACGAGACTTTTCCTTGTATGAAAACTAAATAATAATAATTAAGAAATATGTGGAGAAATCTCACAGACGGTCATCTGACCCCAAACTATTATCAGTCTGTTGATATTACATAGATACCAAACTTATATAAATATAATTCAGGAAAAAGGCAAAACATAAAGAGCTCATCACAAAAATGTTTGTTGTAAAGTCAATGACCGACTCCCGAACCCTGGTGCCACAGTTATATTAAAGTAAAGCGAGCATTGTATAAGCCTTTGTCTTGGGCCATGTAGCCACATTTTTCGTAAACTACTAAATTCGCCGGTTCCGAAGCTCTGAATCCTTTTACTTTTCGGATAATCAGGTAATTCTGTACCTAAATCATACATACATACATACTATATAACATCACGCTCTTATCCCCGAAAGGGTGAGCAGAGTTTTAGTGGGCTCCCGAGGAGCTCACACTAAAACCACATTTGGCAATATTTTTGCGTTAAGATTCGGCATAATCGATCATCATGTTCCTTAGTGCACTTTGTTCAAATTAGTTTGTTCTAAAACGTTATTTTGAATTTAATAAGATCGCCATTGTTTTTGTAAAATACTTTCTTTAAAAAAGCCGTATGAGGCGTATAAATAGGTAATTTCAAGCACATAAACTCACGACGAGAAGAGAAGGAAAAGTTTACGTGGGTAGGTTGTGCATAATTAATATTATGTATAATATTCTATTGTATATTTTTTTTTCATTTTATAAAATACAGCGCTAAACTACCTTTACGTACCTATTTTATTTTATCTTATTCAGAAGCGAAAGTGATTACTGTCTGTCTGTTGCCATTCTCTGCAGATCCATTTTGACAAATTCAGCGTGCTGATGATTGGGGCTGAGAGATTGGAGATGTCAAAGGGGTTTCTCCCTGTCCTTTAATCTAGACGTAATGCGGAAATGAGATGACCTGGCTGTCCCTGATAGCTTCACCTTGTCGATATAGGTACCAATATTATATATGGATATTCAGACACATGGCAGTGTATCAAACCGAGCTCGAAGAAAGGACGCACCAGCTATGTGTTAACTACCTAGGTAGGTAGGTATATAATTTATGATCCATAAACGAACGAGTTATCATTAATTTGATTTCGTGCGCTTTTTGCTACGTTTTTACTGTTATGTCAGCAAATAACAAATTTTCTTTCGAGTTGCCTGTAAACCTCATTAAAAGAAGTTGTTATAAAAATAAACCAGCAAAAATCTTTTGTACAAAACTTGGCTCCTTTTCACGATATATATCCAAACACGTGCTATCAAACGAGAGCCACAGAGAAGCAATAAGAAAAAGAACATTTTCTTTCCCCTGCTTCTTTACGTTTTTCATCATGTCGCAATCGTTTTTTTTTAAACGCTGAGGTAAAATTGCAGCAAATAGCTCATATGCTTTATCCCGCGCATGTTTTATATACCTGTATTATAGGTGTATCTATAGAGCGGTTGGGCGGGTGGAGGCTTCATAATTTTATACCTCAGTCAGTCGACTCCAGGCTACCGCGAGCGACGACGGTTTCCGGGAAAAGTCCTCTTTGAGCGTTCTCGTTTAACATCTTGTCGTGAGCCGATTATTACGATATCGTTAATTAATGAAAAAGACTATTAGTATTTTTACTGTGTTGGTTTGAAACAGAAAAATTCAGACAAGACTTTCTGCAAAGGAAAACATAAAACAAAGTAATGTTGTGAAGACAATGTTATCGTTTCTATTTATAGTTCCAGTATCGTACATTTGTTATAAATATTCGTATTAGCTGTTAATAGCACGCTTAATGGAGTTTTCTGAGTGGCACACTGATGCACACGTGGATTAGTAATTAACACAGCTTTGGTTTATGATAGGCCGGGCGCAATGACAGCCTGTCACAGCGTCGTCGGTAACGGATCTGTTGTACCATTGATGGCACTACTCCTCTGTCTCGCCCGGCTGCCGGCTGCATTGTCCTACACGGAAGGTGCAATTACTCTTGACACGCTGTAAAGCTCGTCTTTTCAACAGAACGCGATCATGCTCCGGCGCGGCGGCCGCGGTATCTAAAACAGTTATTATACAAATAAGGGCTAATTTGTAAATATGCATTTTTCACTTTTCCGTAATTATTTGTGTTTGCTCTTGTGTGCACTTCAGTAGGTGATTGTGACTATATTGTGTTTGTAGCGTATTGTCTTGCTGATTGCACTTTGTGTGTCTGCTGCTTGAAAACATTTAAAATATTGTCCAGGCTCGTGAATTCTTTTAATTTGGGATAATAGTAGTATGTCTATCCATACTCTTAGTTGTAAAAGAAACCTTATTAAGAAAAGAAATTGTCCAAAATAATAAAATACAATAAAAATATGTACTAGTTTTTCTAAATCAAATAAACAAAGAAACTAATTGCATGAAAAATAAAAAAACACTTTCGTTGTATTTACAGGTAAGTCAAAAATAATAAAAACCAATTCTATGTTCAATCAATCAATCAATCAGCCTATTGCAGTCCACTACGACGTAGGCCTCCCCGAGGGCACGCCAAAGCTCACGATCACCCGCTTTTCTCATCCAGCCACCTCCAGCGACCTTCCTCAGGTTATCAGTCCGCCTGGCATTCTATATTAGTTTATTTTGAATCAAAGAAATAAAAAGCTAGGCGCGGCAAAAAAAAACTTTTGTTGTAAAACTTGTGGTGTAAACTCTCGATTTAAACATTTGTATGACTTCGCAACTCTTGAGTGAACAAAAGGCTTGTCGTGAAACGGGTTAGGAATACTTTTTAACTTCTTGAGAGCCTGATTGATTAATTTCCTCCACAGACAAAAGAAACTGAAGAGAAACTAAAGGTATTTGATTTTCTTCAACAAAGGAACCCGATACCAATCATCGTCTTAGTTTCCGTCGGAGGAAGATGTCATAGGGCAGTTTTAGTAAAGTGAGCGCAGCTGGATAATTTTAATATTTTAGATATAAATATTTTTTTTTTGTTAAGAAATATATAAAAGGGTTGATAGGAACCGTTGTGTTGCTATTATAAAAAAATCTATTGACAAGTTATCATCATCCTGCGTTTGAGAGCGTAGATTGAAAGAATCGTGGATATTAATACCTTTCTGATAACATTACACTGAGATGAGTTTTTCTCGTTAGTAGGAAGTTTTTTGGAAAAATTATCGTATTATTAGTTTTGATATTAATAGTTTCTACTATCAGGTAAAAGTAGAGGATGCGTTTCAGAACTTACATTTCAAGTTTTGCAGTTATTAAGACTTTTGTAATAGCGTGCCGTGTCATTGAGCCCGATGCTCGTCTGTTTAGTAAGAAATTAGGAAGAATTTGTCGGATTATACTACTGTTGACATTGATAGTTTCTATTGTCACGTGTAAGTAGAGGATGCGTCTGAGAATTTAGATTTTAAGAATCGCGGATATTAAGATTTCTCTGATAGCACGCTACTGAGATGTTTTTCTTTTTAATTAATGGGAAGTTTTGGAGAATTATTCAGATTTATTTATTGTTGAAATCATTTCTTTTGGCAAGTGTCGGTAAAGGAAATATTTGAAATTTTATCGGTTTTTTAGTACTGATTAACTGATTCAATCAAGCGTTTACAAACTTGGATTTAAAAATGCTACTGACTCTAATATCCGTTTCCTTAGTGGGATCTTTTTAAGATTAAATCTGATTTAATTAGTGTTGGAATTGATCGTTTATTTTGGAAGGTTTCAGTAAAAGATGCGTTTGAATTTGAGAACTTGAATTAATGATCGCTGATAAATTAAATCCTCCTTGATATCGATGTTCATAGAAAATTTTGGAGAATTTGCCAGATTATATTATCGTTGATTCTATTGGCAGGCGTTGGTAGAGGATGCGTTTGAGAACTTAAGTTTGAATAGTTGTAGTACCTCCCTGACAGTATGCTACTGAGATGCGTTCGTCTCTTTTCCCAAGATCTCTTAATTGGGAAACTTTTGTTGTACGTATATTATGTAATAGTGTTGATGTGACAGCAACCACATTTGTTGGCAGGTGTCAGTAGAGGATGCGTGTGAGAGCGCGGTAGTGGCTCGCGGCGCGCGGTTATGCAGCGAGGGTACGCGGGCGGAGCCGCGCAGCCGCAGGCCTCCGCCCCCCTGCATGTGCTCGCGCACGCTCATCACACACACACCTACAACCACTACCGGCCGCTATCTTATCCGGATATCGACGACCAGGTAAGCCTTATTCTTAGATTACAAACCATGGGCCCTTGATTTGTATGTTTTCAGTATTGCGATAGTTTTACATTACTTTTTATGTCTTCGTAGATCCCCGCTTCTGTGATCAGTAGCGTGGGGACAGTGAGCTTGTCTCAGTCGTCGACAGCCCAAACGCCCAGCACCATGGCCAACCCGATGATACCGGGCGCGTCTAGTGCGCCTGCGCCGTCCCCACAAAACAACCAAACGCAGGCGCCCGTGCGCAACTTGCCAAAGAAAAGAAAATTCGATCCCTCAGAACTTGAGGAGATAGAAAGAAACTGCGTCAACAACAACAGCTTGAGCATCCCGACGTCTGTACCTGTGCACATTGAGTACCAATCACCTAACTACCAGCCTCCCGTGCTGCAGCGCTCGCCAATCGTTCACCTGTCCCCGCCTTCGGAGATCAAGTCGTATCCGATGCACTATCCGAACATAGACCTGTCCGAGTGGCGAGACCACCGCGTGCTGGCGAAGATGCGCGGGCTGTACTTGCCTGGCGTGATCCGGCAAGCTGACGGGTGTAAAGTGGTGGTGGAGTTTGATGGTCAGGAGAACGAGCCGGTGGAGTACGGTGACATATTTGGGGAGAACAAGTATGATATCATCAGCGACGCGAGCCCACAGATGAGCCACTTGCTCATTGGGTCCGCGTGCGTGGTACGCACTAGCGACCCCTCGAGGGATCTGCAGAGCGTCTTCGTCGAAGGTCTGGTCTTCGAAGTGCTGAATTCGCCGATAAGGATAAGAGTCAAGGTAATTATTCGGGGAGTATTTCGTGTTTGCTAATTTAGTAAGAGCGCGAGACAATGTTACCTATAGTTTTGTCATTATGTAGATGCGTTATTCATAGCATCTAAATGGCTTGATTTAGTGAATGAGGCATCATTAGTTTTTATTTACGTTCTTTCTATCGCGTGTTATTATGGTAGCTATATTATTTTTAAAGGTGATACAGTTTTGCTTTTGTTTGTTCTTAAGATACCTATATATTCCATTCATCATAATATTCAGTCAGCTACAATGCTCGTAATGTGATGGTAAGCAGGTGACGGACGGCGACCTTGGCAAGGAGACGGTGGAGGTGAAGCGAGCTGATCTGCGGCTGCTGCAGCCACCCTGGGCTGATGAGTTAGAAGACGCGGGCACCCAGGCCGCCTCCTCCACACACAACTCTCATCTGAGGATGCATTCCGTGCCTATGCAGGTCAGTTCTTTTGAATCATTATCTCACTTTGAAAGAACTTCACACACACTCTGGACAGCCAGTGTACGTACACAGACACACGAATAACACTCCAGCCCAACTCCAAATCGAAACTGCATTACTGTGCTGTAGTAACGTTCATCAACGGATTGTCCTCTTCATTCCACTTTTATTCAATCCAGGTTTATTCCAGAAACGTCAATGAGAGCGTCGGTGGTGTAGTAGCTAGAGTCCTCCTACTTCCGGGAGGCGCGGGCTCGATTCCCTCCACGTACGGTTGGTGACAGAGACACCTGAGATAGATGCGCCTAAATGTGCGTACTTGTCTGTCTCAGGTAGGGTCAGTTAATGTGATTTCGAATTCCGAATTCATATGTACGTTTTTATTCGACGTTCTTACGGTAAAGGAAAACATCGTGATGAACATTCCCGTGAAGAAATCCAAAGGTTATGTGTAAAGTCGACGAACCCGCACAAGGCCAGCGTGGTATGGCCTGATCGCCCTATTTCAGGGTAGGTTACGATCCCCTCGTTGGGGACGTATATGAGCTGTTGATGATATTTTAGCAACTTGCCTGAAAGAGGCCTTTAGTTTTCAAGTAGAGCTAACATTAGTAGAGCATAGTGGACGAATTCTTTGGCTGGTAATGACAGTTTCTCCCGTAGATGGGCGGCGAGAACTTCTACACATCATCCCCGATGCCGGGCGCTGGGCCCGTGGTAACAGTCGGCGCGCTGTCCAACGGCAGCATGGATGAACTGAGGAAGAGAACTTTCGACGACTACGGGGAAAGCGACGACGAACTCAAGAACGACATCATGTTCCCCATCGAAGTGTCACACATGGGTAAGTCACTACTCAACATCTATAGGAACACTAGCTGAACCTGCGGCTTCGTCGGCTTTGTGTAACATTTTCCCGGGGGTAAAACTTTTTCTCGTAAAAAGTATCATTATGTGTTAATCCAGGGTACAAACTATCTCCATTCCAAATTTCATCCAAAGCCGTTCAGAATTTAAAGCGTGAAATCGGAACAAACATAAAACATACTTTAACATTTATTATATAGTGCGAGTGTGATTCCTCCCGCGAAATTCTCGTTTAAAACGACAGAGTATCATATCTGAATTTCATACAAAGGTCAACTCCCCGCTTTTTCCCGCAAGAGTATTTCCAAAAAACCTTTAGTGCTTGCTATTTTTACTTAAGAAGTATCTACTGTGAGTTACTACCTAAGTTTCTGGACCCAGTAGAACTAGAACTACTACTTCAATATTTATAGAAAGAGCAGCTTCTGTCATTGAGGTGACAATTCTGCCACAACTCTGCGTTGGTCTATCGGTCAATCAATTTTTCATACAGATATTATATATAGCCACTCCATGTCAATTTCTGTTGTCAGATACCACATAAACCTAGCAATCGAAATTCAATCAAAATATTAACAAAATAACCGGCCAAGCACGTGTCGGGCCACGCAATGTGTAGGGTCATATCAAATGGCAAACACAGAGTGCCAGCAATAACTAAAAACTATCAATATAAAAGAAGAAGAGAGCGCGGAGTTTGTACACGAAGTATAATCTCCACAGTTCCGTATTTGCCCAATACTACTTAGACCGGTTAAGGTTCATCAAAGTCATTTTCTACAATATATTTAATTTAGTACTGAATTTCTTACTAACACAATTACAATTTATAAGTTGGTCTAAAGCTTACTTGATTTTGATAATTATTCTTTTAAATTCATTGTTTGGCCATGATATTTTCACTACAAATACTTGACTCTTAACAAAAATAAGCACTTTAAAACGAAATATTTCTTAAACTTACACTAGCATCGAAAAATGGTTTCAGCAAACCACCATTATTTTTAAAAGACCTATTCAGCTTTGTCGGCATAATTAATGTGCGAATAAGAAACAAAATGTTGGATGTTCGATTCACAAACTTTGTCAAATATAGAGAGAGACTGTCAGGGCTGTATGGTGGATGCATTAAAACTTCCCAGCCAAACTCTCTTAATTTTTGCTGAGTGGCGTTTTAGCAGAGTATCGCAAATGAGTATATAATTCATTAAGCTTCTTTCAGTGAGCTCGTGTGGTACCCAAATATCAAGCTTTTTTTATATAGCCAGACTTTTTCAAATGGATAAAACTGTCTTGTGGTCAATTTCCAATTCTTCAGTAATGTCGTAACTACTAATATGCCTTACCTGTGCCACTTTTTAAAAAATGGCATTGATTGACTGTATCCGTAACAGGGCGACCAGGGTGAACTGCATCTTTGACATCAACATTTCCGGACTCAAAACGCTTGAACTAACTTTGTGCTACTCTTACTGACACTGCATCAAGTCCATAAACGTCACAAATTTTATTCGCTGCCTGTGTCACAATTTTCCCTTTTTTGTAATAAAATTTCAGAATGTACCGAATTTCTTCTCCACTCAGAAATATGGCGGGATACAGTTTTTATTTCTTTTTTTTTAAATGTAACCTTTTTCGTGATATCAAAATCAGCCAGAAACAAACAATACAAGCAAAGAGATATAATTACAAAATAGTACGTACAAAATACGAAAAACCTTTTCCCCGACCTAATATAAAAATATTGAGGGAGGGTGAAAATATAAAACAGAAGAAAGGCTTGATATGTTTGGCGATATTGCCCTCTGACGTCACTGGCTATTATTTGCCTCTCCGGCTAATTTTATTTTTCTAACCTTTGTAAGTCGGTCAATCTTAGGATAAAAAATATTTTACTGTTCTATAACAGAATTAACAGGTAATTTTTTTAATAAGTAATAAATATAAAAGTAGTACTCAAATTAGTACTTTATTATGACTTTTGCGTTCACTCCAGAGGGTTACTCACAGTTTACTAAGTATAATTTAATTAAACGGAAATACTCACGTAAATATGGAAACTAAAAATAATAATTAATAAAAATCACGTACCGGTCAATAATAAAACAGTAAATTAAAGATCCAGTACGAATTTTCCGAAATGTGCTGTCCATTAATAAAATAAAATATGAGTTTTACAAAAGAAAACGTTCGAACATTACGCAGAAAGAAACGGATATAATCCAATAACAACATAAAAAAGAACATTCATTCCGTATTGCACAATAGCTGAAATTTTAAATTAGCTTTTCCGAGTTACAAAACAAATAAGGGAAAACATGTGTGGAGATGCATTTTTGCTTTGCTTATTTCATTCAGTCCCCTATGTATTCCATTAAAAGTATGAGAGAGATAGCAGTACGATAATAACCGTACAAAGCGAAAGTTTCAGTTCGTAAAGTAAAAAGAGCCAGACCGGCGCGGGTGCTAGAACCTCGCTACAAACTAACTTGGGCACTGCGCTGAAGTGACGAACTTTATAACTTTAGCTTTGATGCTGCAATAGTGTCGATGCTGTTGTGAACAAATTGTAAACTTTTCTCGCTGTTTGTTTGTTCCGGAGTGTCATTCTGGAATGGTGCACATCCGGCCGGATGGTTTAATAAAGCTAGCTAGTGTAACGGGGTGTGCTCGGGACAACTCATTTCACCTTATAAATTCAGGGGTGTTCCTGACTTTTGCACTCTAGTTAACACCAAGAAAGAAAATAAAGGTTTCTCCTTTTCAAGATTATTTTTTCTTTTTCTCTTCTCCTCTCCTTTGCTGTTCAGAGTGCGAAGAAAAGACTTCTTTGATAGCGCTAGGCGGAAAAGTCGTTGAAGAGAACGAAATGCGATAGTTTAATTTTAGGCGTCAACTTATAAATTTTAGAATTCCTCTCTTTCTTCACAGTCTCCTATTTAAGATGATCTTCAAGCTCTTTAGTGGTACAGTCTGTGACCTTGCCTCCACCTGACAATCTGTTCACTCTTTGAGTGTTAATACATGTTATGTAAACCGTAGTTGATTGAATTACAGTAACGACGTTATCAGAACACGAGAATACTGTTTTTTAAGTCACCGCAGCTATGACGGAGGAACATGCAGTTGACGTACAATTACCATAAATGTGCATGAAACTTGAAAATCACAATTTATTTTATCACGGCACCTACATGCCTCTTCTCTGTACGTTGCGTTACGTACACCAAAGACTTCTGACGCGCGTCGCCACGCGCTGTGCGATCGTCTTTTGTTCCTCTGAGACGTACACTCTGAAAATAATTTACGTCATGTCTTACAGGACCCTCATTTTGGTGGGGGAATTTTGTGTAGCAGTATTTTTTTTTGTACGCCCGATTTAAGCCGTTGCTTTATAGTTTTTCATCAAACGAACGATATTTGTAGAGAATATGTATCTATGAACCATCGTGATCGAACCAGACGTCAAATGAAAAAAAAGGGCGATTAAAAAAAATGGTTGCGGTCCGTATATAGGGAGTCACAGACAGACGCCTCGTATTTGTTACACCTTTTTTTCGGATCGGGCGTTAATAAAACTTGTAACGAGTTATTTTCCCTACAGTACTGATTCCAGTTCAGAATACGTTGGTGATACAAAATTTTCCTACAGTTACGAAAACACGTCTCTGGAATATGTGGGCAGTTTCTGTATGTGGGTGTTTCAAGAGGATTTGTAGAAATGCTTAATTAACCATTTTTTTTTTATTTTATATATTTTGAATAGTAAACAGCAGTGTACAAAGTATTTCTTATAAAAATAATGTATACATAGAGCATTACATCTATACACCGCCAATAACACAATTCACTGGTTACATAAAAGAAGTAGTACAGAAACAGAGTTGAACTCACATAAATATACATTCAAAGATAAACAAAAGAATATAAATTCAATTATACTACTGATTATTTAACTAGATTTAGATTTATATTTAGCCTGTAGTGTCCCACTGCAGGGCAAAGGCCTCTCTCCCCTTCTTCCATTCATCTCTGTTTTGGGCCATGTCTTGCCATTTAGTGTTAAGGGCGTCTAATTCGTCGCATCATCTCCTCCGTGGGCGACCTCGACGTCTTCTGGTGTTCTCGAGGGCCCAGTCGGTGGTAATCTTTGCCCAAAGATCGGATGGCATTCGGGAAACGTGATCGGCCCAATCCCATTGTAGGCGGTCTTCTGAGCCACATCTGCGATCTGCGTTTGAGAACGCAGCGTAGTGTTTCGTACTCGGTCTGTCAGTTTGACTCCAAGTATGCTGCGTTCCATGTTCCGCTGGCAAACCTTGAGTTTGGACTTCTGGTTGTTGGTCAAAGACCAGGTTTGAGCTCCGTAGGTAAGGATGGGAAGAATGCACATGTCCATGAGTTTTCGCTCCAGGGTAAGCGGGAGGTTGCCCTTCATAAGTTCTTTCATGGACCAATAGCTCTTCCAGGCATTCACGGTGCGTCTTTCGACTTCCTTGTCCTGTCTGGCCTGGAAAGAGACTATTTGGCCCAGGTAAATGTACTCACGAACATAAGCTATTTTTACCCGGTCCACTTCTACTATACGCTCCGTACTATTAGTCATCACCATAGTCTTTGACATATTCATCTTAAGTCCAACGTCAAGGCTTGCCGTGCTAAGTTCTTGCAACATTTCTTGTAACTCAGAGGCCGAAGATGAGAAAAGGATGATATTATCAGCAAAGCGAAGGTTCGTTAATTTTGCCCTGCCAACATTAACGCCCTTGTTATCCCAGATGGGAGCCAGTTTCTGATAGATTATTATTAACTAACGAAGCAAAAAAAAAACAATGTTTATTTCGTAGGTATAAAATAAAAGACAGGTACAGGTTATTGTTTTTGTCTTATAATTTAATAATATTACGTATAAACAACGAATAACCGTTACCTACGTGTAATACAAAGGTTTGTATTGTATGGTTGGTCGTCGACTTTACAATACAACACACACGATCGAAAGAGACTTAAAAACTACATGGAATGTGTAAAATCTAAAAAAGACCATTTTTTTTGTGCAGATTGCAGCAACAGCAAGCGCAGCAGCTTGCAGAGTCGAGGCAGCACTTCCAGTCTTCTGGAACGCAGTCTTACTCCTCGCTCGCAACCGCCTACGCCCAGGTCAGTGTGAACTTTGTACAGGTCGCGCAACGAGCAATGAGCGCTCACCTCGAATGTGACAGCACTTCCTCTCTCTCACTCATTCCGTAAATGCTGTCCGCGAAGACTATTTTCGCCAACCAAGACCGTCCCAGGGACTACACTATTATTTTTTTACAAGTATCGGGAACATGACTGAATCAGTCGCTGCTATAATTTAACACATACATACACGTTTACACCCACATTTCTGTCCCTTATTCAAATGTGTTTATCCACAACATGATAAAATTCGAATATACTTGTATTCTATCTGTGTGCAAAACTCATCCAAATCCGTTCAGACGTTTATGCGTAATTGAGCGACATTGTAATAATTTATTTGTTAGAAGAACTTTGTGGTATGTACTGCGGAAATCTGACTGATATAAGGGTTTTAGTCATCATATACATACGTACATACACACATATTTGTACGCCTTATCAAAGCCTTGTTACAAATTGTAAGTGACCATTGAGATAAATAAAAGAACAGCTATAAAAGTCTGCTTGTTCTTGTAGTGGTTACTTTATTACTCCTTCTGCAATAGGGGATCGGACTGTTCACCATATTTTATGAATTTACCATATTTTATGAATTATTTTTAAAATATAGATTAGTAGCAGACAATTCGCGAAGAAACAAATAGAATCGGTTGAAAAACGAATTTACAGTGATTTTTTAAATTTTCAATATGTCTGTCTCTTTCAAAAACGATTTTTTGTATGGAGATTATATTACTAACAAATGACGTAACAAGTGGGTATGTGCCTCTCTGTCTAATCTTGAATTTCAAACCTTTATAACTCGGTCAATTTTAAAGATAGAGCAAAAATTATTTTAGTGTTCGATAGCAGAAACTAAGGAGCTTGGATTTATAAAATAAAAAAAAAAGTAGTCCGATCCCCTATTGAAATCAGAGTTTTTTGACCTAGATATGAACTATTCCGGTAAATTTACAGCATTAAAAGCTACAGTAAGGCCCTTTCGGCCCTCCGGATGTATCTGTTAACATTATATGTGTTTGCTCATTACCTATTGATATTGAGCTCAGAGTAATATTACTTCAGTTATGTAAGTTTTATTACTCGAAACAAATTTTATTTAAGCACTAGTTTAAAATAGCTTGAGATTACTGCTTTTTGTATGTTACCACAACAACTGATCATCTCCATTATAAAATCACATTTTCTAATCTCGGTCACCTATCTATTGTCGTGGTTGACGTTTCCTCCAGTAACCACAAATACGTCATTTGTGATCGATATTCTCTTCTCAAATCAATATTTACAAATGGCTCATATATTTTAATAGGAAACTTTATATTACCTACACGAGATATTTTTGTACATACTTTTAAACCCGGAGATACCAGAACTATATATAAACGGCCTGTCATATAGATTCTACGAGTATACTTATGTAAGTACTGAAACAATTTTAAAATGTAGAAATGAATATTTTCATAATTATTTGATGAATGTTAGTTAGTTGATGAATGAGCGAATATTTTCGTTCTCACTGATTCCATTCCGAAACTCGCTGTGCGTTCGCTATGCGTTGCCTTTGAACGTAGTTGCCAGGCTTTTATCGGCGAGACGAGACAATAATTTAATCTTAGTAACCTATTTTCCTTTATAACGTATCCATCGCGAAAACATTCTGATGCAATTTTGTGCATATGATACTGCATAATTCTAGGATGCTTTGTGCTTTTAAATTACTTCTTTCAACAAGCATACTTCATAGTGTTTCGCTCGACTCGAATGCCATTATTGCATCATGCGACAAACTCAAAGAGAGTGCATGTCGATAAGGCGTTGTCTCCCTGTGGGTAGTCCGATTAGCCCTTTTACATTAAATTAAGAGTGATGATGATGATGATGATCTTTCCGACCGATTTCGGCCATGGCGACCACTTCTACTCCTAGTCAGTCGGGCGCTGGTGCACCCAAGAGTATTCAAGTAGCATAATGAACAAGTTGCATCTGTAATTTGGAGTCTGGCTGGACTTATGAATGAATACCTAAGCTAATAGCATGTTATAGTATATCTGTATAAATTTCCAAGTCACGTTGCTCGGCCGGCGGCGGCGCGGCGTGGCGTCACTGCGGCTCGTGTAGACTTGCCTTGAGTCTTTCTTAATATGAACTCATAATATGGTTTTGCGCACTGTGTGAAAAGCATCATCTTTTGCCTATGCGAACATTGGCCTTGATCAATCAAGTGACAATAATGAATAAACGATGTGGGTCAGTCAAGTGCACCCTGGGAATGTCTGTATATGTTTCATCGACTGCCTATCGTACGGCCACGATCAGACTAAGAATTATCAATAATCTTTGACATTGTACACGAGTTTTGCGGTAAGGTAACAATGCTACGATAGTTTATTTTCGGGGGTTTCAGTGAAATACTGCTCGATTGGAACATTTACTGCGATTGTTGTAAATTAAAATTTACCTTCTTGTGTTATAATTGCCGTGTGGTGACGGCAGTGTAGAATACATTTGTCACCAACCCCTACTCTTCCCGTGGGTGTCGTAAGAGGCGACTTAGGGACTACACATTGAACAGGGAACGGGCAGCAGCGTTCTCTGATACAGTAACCTTTTAATCTGCGATCTCCAACCCGCCTGCCAAGCGTGGAGATTATGGCAAAACCCTCCACTTAAGTGGAGGAGGCTCATAGTCCAGCAGTGGACTGTAACGGGCCGTTGATTTGTTATAATTTAGTTCAACTGAGTAATGCGTATCGCGAATGTATATGCTGGCGAATTTATCTATTTTCAGAAATTAAATATTATTTCTAAGACGTATTTTTCTGGAGAAATTATGACGTACTCGCATGTCTGAAATATAATAAATTGGAAAATATAATGAGGGAATCTACACAAGCCTGCGAAGAAATTCATAGGTTTGGTGTAAAGTTAACTAACAGTCAGAGCGGGTCTAAAGCCTGGCTCATAGCCTTAACTTGGGGCAAGCTTAGCCCTTAGGCCCTAGGGTATACGTATTATGATTTCATAATAAATGTAAAACTTGCATTATTTTCCATTGTGGAATAATATGCTTCGAGTACGCGTTCACTGTTCAGTCATGTGTGCGTTAATGCCTTTTCGGGCCAAACCTAGCCATAAACCACATTGTGGGGTCAATACAAAGCTCAAAGCCTGCCGCCAGTGGCTGGTTACCCATTCAATCAGAGCGCGGTTGGCTCGACCGCGATCGCTGGATTTCAATTTGTGTAGCTACTAGCTATAGTTTGACTTGGCTATGGACTAATTACAACAAAACCGCATGGCCTGACCACCCTGCTTGATTCTATCGTTCACATGACAACGATATTATAATATGTAGGAATATAGGTATTAAAATATAAGGTGTTATGTCTTTCAACCTTTCTAGCCGCGTTAGCGTTATAATGAATAAGTAGTATTATGTTCAGTAGTGGGTAGATATCGGATTACTATATCTTATATTATAATTCTATGATTTTAAATATTCGCTACATATTTGAACTAAATAAAACTAATATTATCGAGTTAAGCTTGCATCTGTTCATAAAATTCTAGGATTTATGTTCAAAGGAATGGGTGTGAAAAATAAAGAAATAAGAAAAAGTATGTGTTTGTTTGGAGCTCCAGTGCGAAACCAATTAAAAGCAGTTGCGATTTTATTTTGTAAAGCGTTTGTGCGGGTGTTCCTCTTTCACTAAGCGTAAACAGTCAATAGCATATGTCATAAAAGCTTATTTTTCTTGTTTTATTTTCGCTTTGATAAGTTTTATTTGTAAATTGTATTGAGTAAGTAAACCATCCACCCGTCTAAGACCGATATCATCCAAATGGTGCTTTTCTTCATGATATTTGGAGAGTATTGGCTCTCGTGATCTAATAAAGCCGAGTCTTAGAAGTCTCAACCCGCCGCAGTGGTTTTTATGAAGGAGCGAAAATCGCCAACAATGCTTGTTAATTCATTCAAGTCTAATAAACGATTTTGATATTAGCGAAGTATCATGTATCATGATTCATGAGTGTGTGTGTTAAGGCGCAAAAAAGATGACCAAGGTAAACACACAACAGTATCTATTAACACCGGCGTAATATTACAAATACATATCTATACTTTAATGGACATAAACTTATTTGAGTACCTACTTCTTTTTATATGTAACAAGTGAATAAATGAAATAATCGTGTAACTTAAAGGACACGTAAAACTTTGCTCAACAAGTATGTTCTAAAGATACTAATGTTATCTATGAAAGTTGTGAACAGCTTTGTGGTTTTTTGCGTAAATTTACGAAAAGCCATCAAGTTTTAAAAGTTGGTAAAAGCGTGTTAGAAAAGTTTGTTCAAGAAAACGTGTTTATTAAAAATTGGTTAGAAAAGTTCAAAGTTTCGTATTTGAAAATGTTTTACACATTGAAAGTTGGAAAAAATCGGAAATAGAAGCCCTAGAAAAGTTTGTTTCAGAAAATGAATTTATTGAAACTAGTTTAAAACATTTGTAGGTGCTAAACGTAACATAGACCTATGTTACGTTTAGCACCTACAAATGTTTTCTGTGTTGTCTAGTAGTGTAGTGTAAGTATACTATATCCAAATCAACCGTTAACTGAACAACAAAATTCTTTCAATTAAAGTTTGAGCTAGACAACGTGTAATGTACGTTCGACGTAAATTACAGAAAAATATGTCGAAAAAATATGCTGGCGTAGCTGGAAAAGACCACACTAATCTATCCCGTGTGACCCCATCCTATCAAGACCATAAGAACATTACACCATGTAACACCACACCACGCACGGCGCTAGGTCAGCTGTAATTATGCAGCTTTGGTTTGGATGACGCGGCAGTCGCACGTAACACATTTAAAGCTGTAAAGATGTGTGTGTATGTGTCGTGGCCTTATCGTAGATATGGTCAATTCTACGAAATGGCCACGACATATGAATAGGCAACTAATTTATTAGTAAATCCTATTGTGATGATTGTTTTATGTAGGCCGTATTAACAGGAGACCTTCTTGCCATGGTTTGCCAAATGAACTGTTTTGTTGAAGATCTCAAGCGGCAACCCCGCACAAATACAAGAAAGGCGACGTGGTGTCGACGCCGACTGGCATCCGGAAGAAGTTCAACGGCAAGCAATGGCGGCGGCTCTGCTCCAAGGACGGGTGCACCAAGGAGAGCCAGCGGCGAGGGTTCTGCTCGCGCCACCTCTCCTTGCGAGGAGTCACGCGGTCCTCCAACACGCCGCTCGCGCAAGGCTCCACGCAGACTCCACAGCAAAGGTAAGGGTCTACGCAGCGTTTGAACTGCAGTCTAATAAAATGGCGGTATAATTATTATTCCTTCCCCCCCTCTTTCCTCCTTCCCTTCCTCCTTTCTTTTGGGAAGGGGGGGGGGGAGTATTATTGCTGTAATATTCGAGTTAGCCCTCCGGCCCGCACATATTTAATCACCGTAAGTACCTATGTATAAACCTTATATAAACCGATACGCTAAGAAGAAGCCTTCTGAACACAATAGTAAATTTTATGACAAAGGCGCAAAGTTATATTTTTTCATTACTCATACTCGGAAAGTAGGTCTGAAGTTGCCTGAGGAGCGGATTGAAGGTAATACTTTTCAGCCCGGAGGGAGAATCGTTTTCAACTGACAGCTGTCAAATTATAAAAAAGTTCTCATTTCACATTTCTATTGAACTATGTTCCATCTTTCTATACATCCACTCAATTACAGCGCAATGTTAAATTGAAATAACATAAAGTTAAGTATTAAAGAATATATGTTTTTGAAATGACTTTATTATAATTGACTTTCAACTATTTCTTTAAAATAAAATAGATTTGGGCAAAATATTTATACAATTTTTCAATGATGAAAATGAAAAATAATGGCTCAAAAGCTGGCCGGCTCGGCCACAGAAAAAAATAAAAATAGGCGGGAAAGCAGTGATTATAATTTGTTTCTCGAGTTTAGTTGTAGGTAGAGTTTTGTTTACAATGAGTTCCATCTGATATGGAAGTCACTAATTTTTTCTTTAGCTGATTCGTGTTTTTTACTTTCCTTGTATTCGTAATGAAAAGCACAGTGTTTACTTTTGGTTAAAGACTTATTTAGTGCCTCGAACTATTAGGGCCCTCGTTACGCTCAGGCCCCAAACCCCGTCTCGGCGCTAAATAAGTTACTTTCACCCCTCGTATAACAATGTACTAATAAAGCGCGGTGGGCACTATTTTGAATCCTGCCTGAGCGCAAATGGGATGAAAAACTGATTTTCAACTAAGCAGTTTGCAGTTTATGATACAATTCATATGTGGGGTTTTTTATCGTCTCTTTATATTTTCCCTATTTTATGCGGTTGATGATGATGATGATATTATTATAAAAAATGTGTTCTTTTTACCCGACTGCTTTAGATTAGAAGGAGGGTTATGTTTTTTCTTTATAAGTTACGTATCATTATAGAACGATACGTGGTTTTTATACATTATTATTATTATTAAATAACTGAGATTCTTACGTGAGTGTTTCCGTTTTAAATAAATAATAAGTTACGTTTCCGTCTTGGAAAAATAATTTATTTTTCTTTCTTAATCCTCTTGGAGTCGTTCTTCGATTCGGAATAATAGTTCCGTCTTGGAAAAATAATTTATTTTCCTTTCTTAATCCTCTTGGAGTCGTTCTTCGATTCGGAATAATAGTCACGATTCACACAGTCACGCTCTAATCCTTAAATTAAGTTCGTCCGTCCTTTTCACCTTTTAAAGATTAAAAAGGGGCAGGAGATGGCCATCCTAATATTAGAGCTGTCAAATATCGAATTTGAACCTTAATGACGCATCGATTACACAATTTTAGAGAGCACGTAAAACATCCGACTTAAAAATTTCTTAATCTGACAGCTATGCCCTTATTTTAGGTTATCATTCGTTCGTCTGAATTCATCACCTTCTCTATCGGGGCCAATGTCTACATTTCAGGTCTAGGCGGTAAACAGAGACAAATATAGAAATAATCAAATTCTCTGCCCTTGCGATTTAGGTCACATTCATCAGTTGCCGCTTTCGTCCGCTTTAAAGTAATTTCAATTTGCCTAAATTCAGCTGTTCTAGTCACACAGACTTACAACTAACGACCTGGATATAAAATTCCAATGCAAAATCAATACATACTTAAATGTCTTTATCGTGCAACTATCTAGATATAGACGTAAAAACTAGTTATTGTTCCGGTACAAATCGATACTACAGTATAAGCCACATTAGTCCATTAGAAGAGATACTGCCACCTACAGGGATTCTCATTTAAATAAGAAGCATGACCGACCAGCTTTTATTAAAAAAAAATATTTTGATTTACTTACTTAATCGTTTAAAGTTTCCCTGCCAGGTAGACTGATGACCTGAGAAAGGTCGTGGCTGGATGAGGAAAGCGGGTGATCGTGCGCTTTGGCGTGCCTAAAGGGAGGCAGCAGTCCAGCTTACTTAACCACCAGATCGTCCCGTCGGTCCACCTTGTAGGGGCCTACCCACGCTGTGTCTTCCGATGGTGGTGGATGCGGGCAGCGCAGGACCGGTCGTTGTGGAGATCCTTGGGGGAGGTCTTTGTCTAGCAGTGAACGTCTTTCAGCTGAGATGATGATGATGACTTAATAAAAAAAGCCAACTAAAAGTTCGGTTACTCCAAAGTTGCTGGTTCCTGGTGTGAGTCCGGGTGTCGACACTGATAAACAACCTTGCTGGGTTGCCTGGATGAAATTTCTCTCTCAAAGCAATAAGACCGCCTATTGCCTCGCACCGTTTTAAATGTTGTAATTCGTTGCTGTGCACCTTAAAGAATCTGTATTGAAACAAAAATAACCTTGTCAAATAAGTCACCTTGCCCTAGTTTGACTAGGACATTGCAGGCTAAATCACCTGATTTCCGTGCTTCGGATGGTACGCTAAACTGTCTGTTGTTTACGGAAAATAGTCGATACATCTACTGCTGCTTACGCACCATTCAAATCTACTATGACTCATTTAGTATGAAATGTCGCCTGTAAACAGTATACGAATGCTAGTAGCGTGACTAAACAGTCAAATGCGGCGCTCATACAATACGAGTGCTCAGGAGTAAGCCTTGATCAAACTTGCGTAAGTGGTGTTTTAGATAAACTTACTACATTAATACCGTAAAAACATCGTCAAAAAAGTAAAAATAATAAATTCATAGAATGATTTTACATTGCTTATATTTGTCATTACATTTTTTTGGGTGAGTTCACTAACACAATGGCGGTATCTGTGGAGGAGGGCTCACCAAAGAAACTCCTCAGTAGAAGAAAAGTTCTGCGGCCAGCCAGTATCTTTTCTCTGACCCGCTCGGAAATGTGATCTTTACTGTAAAAAAACAGTACGCGAATAACTCATTTTTGGACGAAACATTGCTTCAAACAAAACAGCGGCCAACAAACGGCCTAGGCTAGCAAAATAACTCGTATAGAAATTTTAATGTTGTTGAGTCTTTATACAGTATTATGTTCTTAATTCAAATTTTATATGAATCGTACACGAATTTTTAGTAATTTGAGTTGGCTGTATGCTCTTTATGACATTGGCAAAAAAAAGAAAAGCCTGCGGCTCGGACTTTAAACGTGCCCTCGTCAGCAATAACTTATTTTGCTGCCGCGGCAGTAATGTACTATTATCGTCAGTTTTCCAGCCACAAGGCCCGGTTTCCACCCAAGCGGAGAGGAGAGGAGATGTGTTTGAATAACCAATCAGATTTCTCTGATGGAGGTGGAAACCAGGCTTTAAAATACTAAAAGGCCTTACAGACTTTGTTAAATGCAGACTCAAATTCGGTTTGCATTGCTGTGTTTGTGTCGCACTTATGTACAGTAAATTATTACTGCAACAGCCTCCGTGGCTGAGTGATCGATATCGTCACTCATAACGGAAGTTCCGGGTTCGATTCACGGTGGGGACACTGCCAAGCAAAAAACTCTTGCGATATTTTTTGTACATTTCTCTATTTAAGTGAAATATAATGCTCTTTTGAGAAATAAATATCATTGAACCTAAATAATATCACAACTAAATGGCATACTGGATATAATTATTAATTTATAAAGATAAAATAACCGCGTGTAGCCGTCAAATTAAAGTCTGACGTCTAACTTTCCACGTCCGCTCAAAAATTGACGAACTTTACTCTTATTAGAGCGTAACTTCCCGAATTAGCAACAACAAAAATTAATATTATGTGCTTAAGAGGGTGCAAGGAAAGTTATCACAGAATTTAAATTAAAACATAAGAAATTAAAATTAAGAGCCTCAAGTATTGGCGCGCATAGCACGAGTAATAGATTCGTAGAAATATTAAATATTGATTTGCATAGAGAACTGTTTTATTTTTAATTATTTATTAAGAGTACAAACACTGATGGCAAAACAATTCATTCTGCCAAACTGCATGCAGTTTGTTGGCAGATTTTTGACTCTCAATCATAATCCTTAGGCTAACACATTAAGGTAGGTACCTATCTATCTCTATAATCATACGCCACGTGAATGCATCTTACACGTTACTGAGAAAGAACTTTCTAAGACAATTAATTATTGATGTTTTTTTCTTTAAATTTAATTGCGTAATCTTATACAATTTTCATTCTCGTATAATTAAATAAAAAAAGACATTGCGAATTTATTAGAATTGTTGGTCAATATATACGATTGATGTTCTTGCGGCAATCTTCGCCTCGCTTCGGGGATGAAGTTGTAGCCTGAACTTTTATAGAAGTCTGAAGTTGGCGCAAAACGCGTCGCAGTTTAGTGCAGGTACAGCGGAATGTAGGGATGTTTATTGCGCGCGTCCTGCTAACTTCACTGAGTTTATTTCTCTGTATCAATGAAGGCGGGGTCACGTAGGTGGTATTGTTAATATATCGTCTTCTCTGCAGATTCCATTTAACGTGGCTCTTATTGACGCTTTGTGCACCAATTTAGTAACCATTGCTTCTTTGTGGTCGGATTGCGAGAGTCGTGTTTATCCGCGGATGGAGTGGTCTTATAGGTACGTTTTAGAACATTTTTAGAGTTTAAAAATTCAATTTTTACCTATTTTAGTGCAATTTTTCCAACATATTTATGAATCTGGTTAAGTGATTGTACACTGAGCAAATTAAAAAAGAAAATGAGTTAGAATTTAAGAAACTGCGTCATTTGTTGCTCTTGGAAAATTCCAGATCGTGAGCCAGAAGTACGTATGTAGCTCGTTATTTTCCACACACCAATCGATTATTGCTTAATTTTGATGTGGTTCTACTTGTTTTTTTTACTTATTTTACGGGAGTAAGTCTTTTTCCAATAAAATTATCGGTATCTATATGACGACGTGAAGCCGCTTAGCCTACATTCAAAGTCTAATTTGGTATACATTACTGTTTAGGTCGCATTTGGGGCAGTAATTTAGTACTACAACAGCAATGTATAGGTAGTAAGCATCCGATACTTCGATAAAGTGTACAGCGGGTTTGACTATTAGTAGTACACGCGTGGTGTCTGCTAGCAGAAAGGGTGGGCCCAAATACTTCCAGAATTAAGTCGTAGTGTACCGTTTGCAACTTGTTTGTCTTGTAACACCGCGATTTGTTCCAGAAGCAGCAGCAAGTCGTTATCGTCGAGCGGGACGGGCGTGGAGGGCGATGAGACTTCGCGGGAGTCCGACACGACGCCGCCGCACTACCGCGTCACCGGTCGCTTTGATCCCGATGAGACCGAGGCCGCCAACATGCTGGGTGAGCCATCATCATAATACTATTATTCCATAGAGCTAGTTATTAAAAAAAAAAAAAAACTATTTAGTATTGCCTTTTCGAGTCCTTTATTCCAAAACAAGCGGATGAGTGTCCATTCAGCGGGAAGACGTCTATTTGCACCTCAGGTTTTCCACAATAAGTAAGTGTTTAAAGGTGCCAGAAAGATCTCTCCACCAGTTCTTTCTAAGGACTGCAGTGCTTAGAAACATTTGTCAAGATTTAGAAGGATTAGGTTTGGAAAGGTTTCGATGCGTCCACAAACATTTCAGATACAATCCGCAAACATTCAGAAAGGGAATGTTCAGAAACATTCTGAAACGTTTGGAAACATCCTGAATCCGGATACGTTTCGTGTCGAAACCTTTAGAAAAAAACGTATGAGTTTTGAAAGCCGACAGTGATTCGGAACGCGATTACGGGTGCTTTAATCGATTTCAGCGCGTCTCGGAACGCAGGGTAAGATTTGTCTATACCCTGATTTTTAATTAGATGGACTAAAGTGACAGCTGCAAATGTAGTTTTGTTTTTAATGTTGCAAGCTGAAGATCATAGGGATGTGACATGACTCATTAAACTGACTCATTGAGCTAATTCGTTGTATCGTTGCAACAAGACACCTGGATTTAAATTTACTTAATATGGTTGTAATACGAATATAGGTATAGGTAGGTATACGTAATGTATTTTATAACTTTTCACATGCTAATTAAATAGTTAACAATAAAATAAATTGAACTGATTTATACAAAACATCTGTAACAAATATTTATGAGTTATATAAAGTTAAAAAAGTTAAACAAAAAATATTTTATTGCAACATAACTCCTGTGTGAGAGCACCTAATACTCTTGAATTAACCGAATAGTACAATTACCCGCGGAATGTATAGAATAAACGTTAATAAAAATAAAAATCTTTGTTTGTCTACCAAAAAATTAAATCGTGTTTAAAAACTTGTAGTGTGACAGTCAACCAATCGTTCATGAAATAATTCATAGAATATTTTTAATAGAAGTAAAAATGATTCATACTATTTTTGAATGAAGGGGAGATGGATCATGCTCTCTAACCGGCGCGTGTGTCATTCGTCTTTCCACTTCGCTCGCGATTGGTCGTACGAATATTCCTTGCGCTTTCAACGCCGACTTTCGTTGTTACTTGTTGTTAAGTTTTGTTATTTTTTCATTGTTACTTGTTACGTTACGTTGATTTGATTGAATACAGTAAAATTTGATAAACTCTAAATTTATCATACTGTTACAAGTCACTTACTCTTGGTCTTTGGATCACTCAGGCTACATCACCATTTTTTATGTTGCGTTAAATGGCAACACTCCAAACGTCACTTTAATCCATCTAATTAAAAATTAGGGTTTAGTTACTCAACGATGTGAATGAATAGGTCGGTTTATAACCTTGAGCCGACGACGTTTCAGTCGATATCGCCATTTGGAATGATTAAGGGTGGTTGGTCCGAGGGCCGAACGTTGTTAACATTTGAAACAGTTTCAAACAGAAAAACTTAATGAATTTGCTCATTTGACTAATCTCTATAGGTTATACCCGTTACGTTGCATCCGGTTAGATCACAGAACACTATCACTTCTGCTGACAAAAGCGTAACGTGAAACGCGACCTTAGTCACCATAATCCATTTCGTATTATTTAAAAAACGTGGCGTTGCATCTACCATTGATTGTGGACTGATAAGGTACCACGGGTTGGGATTTTAAACTCCTTCGGTGCCGCAGCTAGGTGATTTCCATCTGAGGCCTCTAGCGATTCCTTTGGCTCAGACTAGCGAACCAATTTTCGTTTTTAGTTAACGTGTGTCTGACAGGAAGATTATTTAGAGGAAAGAATTATCTCGCGCATTCAATTATATTAATTATTGTACATTCTCTTCTAATGTTAATAAAATATTCGTACTTATAGGTAATAAAACAATCCAACCACAATCACTTTAGTCCCTATACCTAATACTATACTATATTATGTAAAGATACTATACAAAATTTTGTGGAAAATGTTGTACATACGTTGATTGTCGACCTTACAGCCGACACAATGATGAATACGAGGTAAATGTTTCTGTCTTGAACAGAATCTGGCCTCAACTTTATCTGTCTTCAACCAGACAAGGGAATATATATATAGGTATAGGTAATTCTTGATTAATAATTGTTGTTGGTGGTCTAGTGGCTAGGGCCGCCGCTGCCTCCGTCCGGGAGATGCGGGTTCGATCCTCACCACGCACAAATGTGTTTTCGAATTTCGAATTCACATGTACATTTATTCGATGCTCTTACGGTGAAGTAAAATATCGTGATGCGAAGAAATTCAAAGGTTGTGTGTGAAGTCGACCAACCCGCACTGGGTCAGCGTGGTCGACTAAGGCCTAATCGTCGTAATTCAGGGTAGGCTCGAGCCCTTCGATGGGGACGTAAATGAGCTGTTGATGACGTGATGGGCCTTGTTGCTCTAAATAGGTATATCCCAGCATGGTTATGAATGTGTGTTGAGTTGTATGTTGTGTTGCAGTGTCGCTGGGCAGTTCACGGTCCGGCAGCCCTGGTGCTTCACCCGTAGCCGCCGACACGCCGGGGCTCCGTAATAACGTCTTCGTGCCTATATGCTCGCCGCAGCCACACTCCCATCGGCATCATCTCATCAGGTAAATGATTCTTTACAATAAATTAAAAAGTATTGGCATCAAAAGTTCTGGTGCGCCATTCTCGGTGCGCACTGACGAAGAGTGGAACGCTCACCCTATGTTGATATTTCTTGAATGTTTAAGTCATCCAATAGGCACCTTCCGGGTGAACTGGGCCCCGTTTCACGAAGCAACAAGTTACAATTTGATATACATTGCGTAGCCAATTCGCCTAAACTGTAAGCCCTTATCGTTTTATCTAATCGTCTACGCAATGTACGTCGAATTGTACTTGTAATTTGTAACTTGTAGCCCTGTAGTTTCACCAAACGGTAAGCAGCAGCGGTATGTTCTGTTTGCATACTCCTGGATTATAACTTATGTTCGGATTAGGAGACTGATCACTACGGTTTTGCTATTTAAAAACTGGTTTTACACCGACGAGTCGATGTAGTCTTTTTAGTCAAGACAAGGTACAAAACAAGAAATATGTTTTTTTTTCTTTATTAACGCAGCTGTTTATGGTAAGGTCCACATTAGATCCAGCCGGCGACTAAACATTCAAGGATTTGGGGTCACTGATATTAAAATGGAGACCACAAATGGGACTAAAGGAAGACCTTGTTTCATAAGAATGAAATATGTATGTATTTAACTTAGGTTATGGTCCTATCTCAGCTCATGCACGATCTCTTCGAAGGGCTTGAACCTTATCCTTTTATTGTCACAGGGATATAAACATGTTGAAATTGGGTAGTTAACTGTATTAAAAGTAAATAATTAGACACTCACTATTCATCGTCTAAAACTATTCGTCTGTAGCGAGTTTGTATCAAGTTATACATTATTTTAATATTTATTATTATTAATCAAATTAAAAATAGTCGTAGTTTATTCGTCCAAGAAAATAGTACATAAATCACAGACTTAAACTATCATAGCACGTCGTAACGTCACGCCGTTAATTTCCATACTAGAATACTATTTTGACCAAAGTTTTCTGACGCGCGTCGCCTCGAGCGAAGCGATCGTCTTTTATTTCCTCTGAGGTTTTGACATTAAATTAAAAGAAGCTGATTTGACAAGTCAGTCAATTACTGGATTCTACGTCATCGTGGCCCATTTTTACCTGCCTACGTAATGGAGGGCTATTTAGGAAATGTTACGAAATGCTGCGTTGTTTCCAGGCCCGAGTTGGTCCGACCTGCGAGGGAGCCTTCGCCCTTGCCGGTTGCCACCAGCGTCATCCGAGTGTCACCTGCCCCTACATATCATTACCAGGTAAGCTTCGATCTAGGAAAAATGAAATTTGCTCAACGTGGTTTCTCTGCTCTCCCTTTGGACAAGGGCTTTAATTTATGTTGTATGTTTAAAGAAAATTTATTGATATAATGGTTTATTGTTTAAGATCTTTATTTCTCAAAAAGAATTACAGAAATTCACTTACTGAGAAAACACAACACGATATAAAACTTAAAACTAACACACGGAGTGGGCGCCGCTCCGGGCGCTGGTCACACTTATTTTACATAGTAAATAGGCTAATTAGGTATCTACTAAGCGCTAAGGCAGCAATACACTATTATTGATATACGTATTATATTACAATATTACAATACGTATTAGACACTAAGTATTATATTACTACAGAACAATGAAATCCAATGATTCTATTATTATTTTTTAACTAATAAATTAAGGTAGTATTACTAGTTCGAGTGTGGTAAAATAACGAGTTAATGTTTTTTAATGGTTTTTAAATTTATTACAAATACGAATAAAACTAAAACTCTACAGTTAGATGGCTGTTTAAAGTTATTGTTTTGAATTAAATTGTGTAGTAATAATGGCAGTCATATTTTTTTTTCTCGTTCTAATCTTTCATAAATTATTGTTTTGCAAACGTTTTATGGCAGATTATGTATGGTGCATTAAACTGCAATTTTAATTTTAATTTCCGTTGCGAGCCACTAAAGTAATTAAATAATGCACACACACATGACAGTAAAGTAAGTATTTCAAATATTGATGACTTAGGGCTACTACGCTTTGGAATACATAAATGTTTCCTATTTTACTATATGATTTGATTCTCTATTAAGGTTAAGTAGATATCAGGTTAAAGCTAAATTTCATGTACCAGTAGTACTCACGAATCGTAGGTGTAATTCATTATTACCGCCCGCAAATACGGCGTTTAATAAGATCTTTTCTGTACGAGCACCACATCACTCAATCGTCAATTTGCCAATAATTACTTCATGTCAAGCAATATATGAGCACTTGATTAAAACAACTTAAATGTATTTATTTTATTTTTGTTACTAGGTGGACATTTGTCTACTTTTTCCCTAGGATAGTCATCTTTAAGTCCTGTATTTTGTTGTTTATAGGTGGAGACTTATAATTAGCATTAGTCTATTCTGTTACACTTCCAAAAATCAACTAAATAAAGAATTAAAATAATAAATAATATGAAGAAGTCGCCTGTTTGAAGATATTTCTACATTTAATACTGATTGAAGAACAACATTCCCATTTTTAAGTTACGGTTATGCACTTAATAATCTCCGCTCGTCTACAGGTAGAGAACCGGAACGGCCCAACAACGATCTATCAAAGCAACATAAGCCAGCCGAACGTGATAAGCGTTCACTCAATTCCGCAGACCCATCCGGCCACCATCCACACCACTCTGAACGCGCCCACCAGCGTCCAGTCGAGCCCAAACCTGCCTCTCAACATGAACAACTTGAACCACATAAACCACCAGAACAACATGGCCAATACCATGCGCAGCGGCAAGATGGACGAAATTCCACAGAACTTGATCGTGCACAGGAACATTCCGTCGAGCAACGGCATAGAAGTGGACCCTTATCGCCAGCAGCCGATGCATTTGCGGAATGGAATGCATGATGCTTACCGTCGCGAGTCGGACATGACGCCACCTATGAATAACCATGAAAATTTTGGGAATAGAAGAGTCTCGGAGTACGATGAGGAAGATCACTCGGTTCCTCAGGTAACTAAATGTTATATGCAAAAGCAATTTGTTATTTAGAATTTGCGGTCTTATACATGAATTTGGATCGTCATGAGGAAGTAAAATTAGAAAACAAATACCTATTTATATGAAGGAAAAGATGGAATTAAATGTAGGTTGTAGAATAGATACTTATTAAGCAAAAGAGTTGATATTAGAGTTTTTAATTATATTCATATATAATTTAATGTTTGCGTAGTTTCATTGGCAGTTATTCTTAGTGTTAGGCAAAGTGTAGGGTTCCATAGTTTATAGTTTAGGTACCTGTTTCAGACAGTTTACATTCATCAAAATATTTTTCTATGATATTTGTGGTACTAAATTACTTACTTGTACAAGTACATTTTATAGATTGGTCTATTATTCGATAACCTGTAAAGCCTACTTGATGTTGATAATTTTCCTTTTAAATTCATCACTATACAACGGTTTCGCCGGTAGGGGGATCCACTATTCTTTTTAAAAATCCTATTCAACGTTACCTCACAATATAGTGTAGTCGTGAATAAAAAAAATAACTCCCACTTCACGTGTACCAGAGGAACCCAAAAAAATTTTTTTTCTAAGATTTTGTTCTTCAGCTTTGTCGCCATGATTTATTTGTATATCCATGCTAAATTACAGTCTTCTAGTACTAAGAGCCTGAGCTAAGCCGCAGACGGACAGACAGACATGGCGAATGGCATGGTTATAAGGGTTCCTTTTTTACTACGGAACCCTAAAAACCCACAAAGCCAGCTCCAGAAATTGATCAGAACCTCCCACATAGATAAAGTCGTTTGGCTTCCAGCGAGAGAGCATCCATCAAATGATGGAGCGGCCGGAGCTGCCCGAGGCTCGGTTGGTGGAAGAGAAGCAGCGTATCCTGAAGCCGTCGCCTCTGCAGGCCAGACTGCTGTCCGTGGTCGACACAGACACCAAGGACGCCATCAAGAGATTCTACGTCATACCGCAGAACAGCATCGACAACAAGAAATACGTGCTGATAAAAAATGAGCCTTCGGAAACTATCCAGGTAAGTTCATTTTGGAATTTATATATTTCTTTAGATCATATAATTTAGTTTATACATCGTCAAATCAATAAAAGTGTAGTCAAAAAGCCCGCCTCTCGGCATTCCTGGCGCGCAGTAAGTGGGTATTTAATATATACACTTAGACCAAGATGACAGTAATTGCTTTTTTATATAATTACTCATAATCCGAGATCTATAACAACGCATACTTAACGGAATGCTCAGATAACTTTACTCTTTGACTAAATTGTTTGTTACTATAATTTTGTTTGTGTAACACCATTCTATTTTATAATATTTGGTATCAACAAGCTTCTAGACTGTCACTGCAGATAAATTAACGACATTACCGTATAAATCATTGCATAGAGAGGACCTATGTGAACTGGTTACGATAACGAGCTTGTTGTTAGTACCTTTTCTAATTACTCTATTTCGGTAGGTACTTTATTCCTTTTTCAAACTATACATACCTAATTTTTGTTTATGGAAACTTTTTTTTTCAAATGGAAGGATTAGTTTAAAAGTAATATAACCCAATTTTTATAACTGTACACCTGTCAACGTCATATTTGCATGTTGGTAGATTTGGTAACCGTTTTGATTGGCGTCGGCGAGGGTGAGGAAGTAAGCGGGCGGGTGAATTCAATGCCATCAACATGACGACTTTGACGGCTTGAAGTACACAGTTAAAATAATTGAGTTATATAACAAAATATTAATTTGACGTGAATCTCTTAATTATTTTTTCAATACACCTTGCTCGAAAATTTAACTTACGAAGATAGTTAAATGTGCGGTAAATGCGTTTTACCGCACTGGAGCGATTTTATTACAATTTTTTTTTAATTCCTACGGTCTTTAAAATTATTATTCAGCCAGGATCATTTTGACAGTAAAAAATATCATATATAAAGAATCAATTCGTATAGGCTGAATGTCCGCCAGAGCGTTTTCACCGTCATTATGCTTATAAAAAGAAACATACTAGGTATCGTTATGTAGTTGGCGCCAAGTTTGTAAAATTTTCAGTTGTTTTACATTGAATGAGTGATTAAGTGTTGATATTTAATGATAAATGTAAATAGTAAGGATACTCAAACTGCTCGCGATATAATAAAGGTTAGTTTTTACAACTTAGTATCGTAGCTTTTGTAGCTTCTTAGGTTTTATAACAAACTCGAGACATTATATACGCGTGCGGTTCGGGCTTACAAAAGTCATCTCGTTTGTAATGTGCCACCTACGATCCTTGTATCGTAATGTAATATTATGACATACCGTCGTCAAGCTGAGAGCTTTTTGTAGGACCGATAATCGGGCCGATTTATTTCTCTCTCTTATGGTGAGTTATTTCTGGCCGACATTTTGTAGGACATGTGCGTTGCACTATTGCAATCGGTACGTTCCATTTTTCTCCTACAAAAAATCGGTTACCGATTATCGGACGTGGGCGGGCACCCTTATGATCCTTTATCATGGCACTCACTCCTATTTTTTTCGCAGATCGAGCAGAAGCTCCATCTGATGCCACAGCACATGAGCGTCAATAACAACGACATGGAACTAGACCGTGTTCAATTGGAGATCGACAACAATGAACATGTGAGTAACATGATAATAATTGTTTTAGTTATAAAGCTATTCATTTACTTTCACTTCGGGTTCTTACGTATGGTTTGGCTGAAGTAAAACACTTCGAACTTCTGTACGTCTAACGGTCTCCGAGAACGGGCGGTAGTGCGTTACGTAGGCAAACAAAAATCCCATTTTGAAACTTACCCCAGTTTAGTTAAAACACTAAAGGATAAATCACCTAATTGTCCAAAAAGAAAGATGAGTCCGTGATTCGCAAGGCACGTTAAGCCGTGGGTCCCAACTGCTACTTACGGAAGTAGTTGTTACGCAAGCTATGTTAGTGGCGGTCCTATAACACGACACTATAACTCAATTATTTTAACCGTGCACTTCAAGCTGTCAAAATCGTCATGTTGATGGCATTGAATTCACCCGCCCGCTTACTTCCTCACCTCTGCCGACGCCTATCAAATCGGATACCAAATCTACCAACATGCAAATATTATGACGTTGTGCAACTGGCACAGTTATAAAGTTTTTTATTGGGTTGTAGTGTTTGTGAGATACACGACTGACCCCACACGATGAAGAAGAATTTTGAATCAGTGGCTTCGCTTGTATGTATCTCGGAGTTCTCCAAACATGAACTCACGCTTATTAAGTGATCGTGCCGACAATCATTGAGGTTTCTAAAAATAAAAATACGGCATATTTTGGCAGTAAAAGTAGCTATACCTTGATTTTAAATTCCGTAGAATTATGACAGATTTCAGGTCGCAAACCTTTTTTCACATGTACATTTCTGTTATCACTATTATAACAAGACAGGCAAATCCTAATTTACATACAATGCAATTAAAATAACAATTCCAGTGGCTTGTGCAAACTCTATTTGAATCTTGTATAAGATAAAGATAAGATAAAATTTATTTCAATCAAACTTAATCTGACAACACAGTATAAAAGTACAAAAAATAAGAATTAAAACAACATAATATGACTGCGATGCCTAAACTAAATAAACTTGTATCTTAGGCATCAACAATACAATAAAAATAAAAACAAATTATTTAGTTCATAATCTAAAAAAAGATTAAAATTAAATTAAGTATACCTATTACTATACTAAAATCTTGTGACGGGGTCAAGGTTGTTTACATGTTAGTAGGACATGAGTCAGTGCTTACTTGCAAAAAGTTCACCTACTCCGAAAATAAAAAGTTATAGTACTATACAGAATATTTGTTTGCGTTGCATTAATCCAGTTGTTAGTCAAGTAGTACTTATTTAAATGAATTCACTTATTGTTATGTTATTATTGTGACCTACTTTAACAGGCCGTTTTTTAGGCAGCCTCATAGTCTATAGTACCAATAAATCTGGCTATGGCATTCTTCCTCGCTGGGCACTGCTCGTCTCCAGTCTTATGACTGCAGGGTTTCTTATACCTATGGCAGGTAACACACTTCGCTGGCTCTAATTGATTGGGACACTCCTTTATTGAGTGACCCGTGCCGCCGCAGTGGCCACACGTAGAGTGTGAGTCCCGACAGTACTTCGCTGAGTGCCCATATTGCTGGCAGTTATAGCACCTGGTCACAATAGTGTAGTCTCTGACGGGACAAGAAATCCAATTGATAAAAATGCGCTGTTGATTTATAAGTATCTTTCGGAGGTTTGGTGTAAGTTCTAGGATGAAGTTGCATGTAGTGGCTTCTTTTTTGCCTGACTTATGGCTTAGTTTGATCGAGCTTGCGAATTGTTCTCTGCTTAGGTTGAATTCCTTATCAGCAATGTTCTGTTCAAAAAGACAATCAAAGAAATCTTTATCAGATATATTAGACGGGACTCCCAGTACTACAACTTTGGGAAGCTTTTTGGTAGTATCCTAAATTTTAAGCCCAGATTTAGATAGCTATTCGGAATTCTTAAGCTTTTCTAGATCATCTTTTCTTTCAGAGCTGATTATAACGCCGCCGTTTTTAGTCTTACGCATTCCACGGATATGCAGCTTCAATGTTTCTGGTCTAATTAGATTTTGGACTAGCTTTTTAGTGTCGTCACTTGACACGTCTTTGCCGGCCGGGTAAATATGTTATTTGTGCTCGGTGGGCGTACGAAGGGCTGAGGTCCATTTCTCACCATGTGGGCGAACGACAAGTTTAGCGTCGAGAACTTAGGAGGAGACTGCACGGATTTTTTGAGGTCTTTCAGATGTTCGGATATCTCTACTTGCTCATTCAAGATCTCGACTAAACTACTGGATGTGAAGTATTTTTGTTTTACCGATTGATACTGCACGGCCATTTAGGATACATTTAACAGGATAGTCCTGCTAATGTTATTGATCTTCAGTTTCTGCTCTGTGTTCATCTTGCTCTCACCGGCGGTTATGCAGATCTCACTCAGACAATGGTCAATATTGGTCAGCCACTTCTGTAACTCAGGAGTGGGGACCGCGTCCCTGGCGGCAGCGGGAGGAGAGAGCTGAGTCGGAGGTGGACCTGGTTTCTCATGTCGTGTCGGGATGTGTGCGGTTTTAGAACTTCTATTGAACGGGCTGCTATTTGTACTCATTTCGGCACCTCGTTACCAACACATTGAGTCACACAGAGCGTGTAAACGCGCTGAGGCAGCGTTGACACAGTTTCACTTTTTATTTATTTGAATAATCCAAAATGCAAAATTATAAATTATGCAGCAGACGCGACCGTCATCACTGCATGATCGAGACTGTGGCCATACAATACGAAATCAAAGAGAAGTTTGCATGGAAGAATTGTTATTTAAATAACATTGCTAATATGTTAGATTAAGAACGTTCCATCCAATTTTAAAAGCCTTTTTGCATTAGAAATAGAAATATTAACCAACTGTTTGCAACCTGCGATTATTTGATAATGATACCCGGCCTTATTAAATATTCTCTCACATTGAATGTACGAGGAGGGATAAAAAAGTAGTGAGAATGACATACTCCTTGGTAAGAAAAAAAATACTGGCAGGCATAGCTCGGATACATATTTGTAATATTAATAAAGAAAAAAAGTCTTCGATTCTCTTTTGTTTTTTTCTGAATGTAGTAATTTGTTTGCTTCGTGTCGGAACGTGTTCTCGAAAATGGAGAAAAACGAAGTGCGAGCCGTTATTAAATACCTCTGTTTAAAAAAGTTAACGACTCAAGAGATTCATTGCGATTTGGAGGCAACATTAGGAGAGTCTGCTCCGCCGTATTCTACTTCTCAATTTCGAGTAGGGAGAACGAGCACGGAAGACGAACATCGTTGCGGCCGTCCATCGACGTCAGTCACCCAAGAAAATGTTGCGAAAGTCGAGAAAATTGTATTGAGCGATCGAAGAGTTACCTAATCCGATACTTAATTCAAGAAACGGGCATTTCATATGGAAGTATTCAATCCATATTGAAACAATCTTTGAATATGAGAAAAGTTTCCGCAAGATGGGTGCCGAGAATGTTAACCGACAGTCAGAAACAAAATCGACTTGACATTTCGAAGATATTGTTGGACAAGTTTCAAGAAGATTCTGAGAACTTTTTGTCTCATTTCGTAACAATGGACGAAACATGGATCCATCATTTTGATCCTGAGACAAAACAGCAATCTTCGCAATGGAAACGGCCATCATCACCGACCCCGAAGAAGTTTCGTGCCGTGGCATCGGCTGGCAAGGTTATGGCCTCAATATTTTGGGACTCAGAAGGGATATTGTTGATTGATTACCTGGAGCGTGGAACCACTATTACAGGCCAATATTATGCAGCTTTAATTCCCAAGTTGAGGAATGCCATCAAAGAGAAAAGGAGAGGGGAAACTTCGAAGGGGCGTGCTGTTTCATCACGACAACGCACCCGCGCACAGGTCGGCAGTTGCGATGGCTGCCATTCAGCAAGCTGGCTTAGAATTGGTTGACCACCCCCCTTATTCACCAGATCTGGCGCCTAGCGATTTTTATCTGTTCCCCAAATTGAAATAATACTTAAGGAGAAACAGGTACGAAGACGATAACGAGGTGATGGATGCCGTGGAGAGCTTTTTGCAGGACCAAGACAAAACTTTTTTTTAAAGGGATTGAAGTCTTGGAAAAGCGCTGGACTCGGTGTGTAGAGAGACTCGGAGACTATGTAGAAAATAAATTATTAAGTTATCAATAGTCATATTCTATTTCATTCTCACTACTTTTTGATCCCTCCTCGTAGTAACTTGGACAGATTACGACTTAAAAATATTCAATTCATCCAACAACTGAAATAATTAAATAATATGAAGGCTGCACAAAGTACGACTTAAAATAATTCACTGTGTTTTTTTTATTTATCAAAACGTGATACCTTTAATTTTGGTAACCTGTTTTCTGCCTGGCAATACTCCATCTGTCAGAATTCTACGGAATTAAAAACCAAGGTATATGTAGTAGTCTAAAATCTATTCTGTATGCGGAATTTCATATGCTCGGAGACGGTTGACGTAATTACGTAGTTTCTATATTCTTTTTAGTTTCCGTTACTCTGTTCTTTATCAGACTGCGCATCAAGGTCTAAAATGTTCTTTCGACCTTGTGACACGGATGTGTGAGTGCAGCATGAACCCAAAGGTCGTAAATGTTTTTAGACTCCGATAATACACAGGCGAACTTACTACTACCTATATATTAAATTTTCTCACGTTCAACAATCATTTGAAAATGGGATTTTTCTTACTTTTTTTTATGGTTGATGCAGATGAACAATGTGAACAACAGTGCAGTGATCGTCCATCCGAGTCAGCTTTTGCCAGTGTTGCCTCCTCCAACACCTCACACTGCAATCATTGGTAAGTGTTCTTAGTATTGACTTGTATGATTGCACTTTTTGTATGGACATGTCTGTCGCCTTAAGATTCTTTTGCCCTTCAAAAGAATGATACCTAACCTGTACTTACATTACAAATAGATACGATTCGATATAATAATACCTGTTTTTTTACTCTGACAACATATCAAAGGTCAAAGAGTGAACAATCTAGGTTATTATTATTAGACATGACTTCACCAAATACTTATTTTATCTAAAACAGTTAAGTATAACAGCAGCGCTCAGAAAACACAAAAAATGAGAGTTTCGCGTGGCATATAACAAATTGGTATACAATTTTGCGACGCTAAAAGCGCTGTCACAGAACGTGTAGGTATGATTCTTTACATGGCCTCTTTTGACAGACTACATATTCTCGAAGGATAGTGGTCAGGCAAAAATTTCGCAAGCACGTCGCTTCAAACCGTATCAAACCGCTTTGTGGTCAGACTAGAATAAATCATAGAGGTTGGATAGGCTCGCTTTGCGCATTCCAAAGTCAAAGTCAAAATAATTTATTTCCATAATTAATAATTTATTTTCCGACGCGCTTCCGAATCTTTACTACAAATAGACCCAAGTGACACTGAGGTTTTGGGTTTCCAGTATCGACGGGCGGTTCCGGCGGCGTTTTCCCGTGGCAGTCGCTGGTGCCCCTGCTCACGGCGACGTCCCCGCCCCCGGGCGCCCCGGCCGCGCCGCCGTCCCCACGCACGCCACGCACGCCGCGCACGCCGCACACGCCACACACGCCGCAGACGCCGCACGTCAAACCAGATGACGTCAAGGCTGAGAGTGGTCAGTTGGGTTATATTATAGTTATTCTTTCCCCGCGGCTGTATACGTGTTTGAAGTATAAGATTTTGTCCCGTGGTAGCAGGAGCCTATGTTTTAGTCCAGTGTATGATTTATCTGTCACCTAAGTTTTATTCATATTCATTTAGATACATACGCCGCACATTGTATGCGGCGATGTCAAGACTGAGAGCGGTCAGTTATGTTCGTCTATTTTAGAATTAGAATTTGTCCCGTGGTAAAAGGAGCCTGTGTGAAACCCCTTTCATCTAGATCCGTTCAGCCGCCGGAAAGCAGAGTATGTACAAACAAACATTTACACTTTAGTTTTTATACATAAATAAATAAAAAAGCGTGTTACATTGTGATAGCTTAATTATACCATCAAAATGTAACACGCTTTTATTATTTATAAAATTGAGACTGTAATAAAAACGGGAAGATTTAATAATTAAGGTGTAAAGTTTTGGTGTTAAAAATATATGATTACGATATGGAATTATTTTGTCGTAGACAAAGAAGCTTAATTATCGTTAAAGGTTACAATGAACTTATAAAGTGTTATACTTCTAATTAGAGTTAATTTATTTTTAACTTTTTAGTTCATTTTCCAAATAATAAAAGCTTGTTTTTAAAAAAGGTTTTTTTTCTTTAATTTTATTTTTAACTTTTTAGTATGTTTAATTCGAGATTTACTACGACGTAGTTAGTAGCGCGTAGCAGCGTTTTTCCGTTATGTAGTCCGTAGTACGTTCACATAATAATGTGCTGCTTTGAGCACTTAAAGTTTATGTATTTTATTTATATTTAAATATTTCATTTTTTTTTGTTTGTAGTAGGGTAAACTAATGTTTAAATTAGTTATGTAATCACAAGTTAGTTATTTGTAACATTTCTCATTCTATCCATTTCTTTACATTACAAGGTTTCTTCGAAGTCAACTTGGAGCAGTCAAGTTCTTCGATTCGAAGTCCTGCTAAAGACTTAACTCTGCTTAAAGCCACATAAGCTTGACCAGCAGCAAATAATTTAGAGCCTAGATAAATAACAGCATGATCTACAGTAGTTCCCTGCATTTTGTGCACAGTTGAAGCCCAAGACAAGACAATCCGAAGCATTCTTCTTTCAGCTGTGCCGTAATTAAATTTAGCAGGAAATTGAATTGATTTAGGCTGTATTATGTGAATGCCATCCTTGCCAAGATCCATTGTAGAGGGATAAGGGCTTCAGTACAACAGGGTTCGCCCTGGTACCCTGAGGCGCAACGTTAGCGATATGAAATGTTTATACACTCTCATACCATTCAGCCCTCGGCACGTGCTCACCTTGGCATTGGGGCATCCATCTAATCAATCAGACATATAATAATCCACATTCATAACAAACGGAACGAACTTTTTCCCAAATCTGTTGGAGTTGCATATTCACGCCAACTAAGATGCTCGTCAAAACGAATCAAATGAGCGCAAACTCGATCGGGTTGCGTCGTTTAATTATGGAGTTCCTATGACCACCTTCCAGCTCCATCATCAGACCCTGGTTATCATATAGTATCAAAGTACTCGACAAGACGAATCAAATGGGCCTAAACTCGATGGAGTTGCGTCGTTCCGGAGTTCCTATGGCCACCTTCCAGCTCCATCATCAGACCCTGGTTATCATGTAGTATCAAAGTACTCGTCAAGACAAATCAAATGGGCCCAAACTCGGTGGGGTTGCGTCGTTTAATTACGGAGTTCTTATGGCCACCTTCTAGCTCCATCATCAGACTCTGGTTACCATTTAGTATCAAAGTATTCGTCAAGACCAATCCAACAAGCCCAAACACGACTATGTTATGTTGTGTATTTGTGGAGTTCCTGTGACCACCTTCCGGCTCCATCATGAGACCCTGGACATCACGTAGGACTGAAGATCTAGTCAAGACAAATCCAACAAGCCCCAAACATGACTAAGTTATGTTGTGTATTTGTGGAGTTCCTGTGGCCACCTTCCGGCTCCATCATGAGACCCTGAACATCACGTATGACTAAAGATCTTGTTAAGACAAAACCAACAAGCCCAAACACGACTAGGTTGTGTTGTGTATTTAAGGAGTTCCTGTGGCCACCTTCCGGCTCCATCATGAGACCCTGAATATCACGTATGGCTAAAGATCTTGTTAAGACAAATCTAACGACCCCAAACACGACTAGGTTGTGTTCTATATTAGAGGAGTTCCTATGGCCACCTTCCGTCTCCATCATCAGACCAGCTCCAAGGTACCATAATATTGCATTGTCATCCGATTTATACATGAATGCAAAATTTCAGCTCAATCGGAAACTGGGAAGTGGATCAAATTTAACTTGCAAGATTTGATTACAGACAGACAACGGGACAGGTGAAACTAAATAAAAGCTTGTAAATAGGTCTACATCGGAAATAATCTGCTCAATTACTTTTTCATCTCTCCAGCTCGGAAAGATTGTTTTTATGCCTGAAAACAGGGCCGAATAACGCATATTATTTATTTCTAGAAATGTAAATCGTGTTCGTTCGTTTTTGCTGGAATGGGGAAAAAAAATAGTGTGTTGGGTTTCGGAGGAATCATAAGATTCCTAATAATATCACCTCGAACCTTAGAAACCCTCGCGAACCTCAGGAGTTTAGAAGATTCAATATCAATATTCTGTGGAAAAATCGAATTCCCCTCTTTCCGCACAAATAACTATTCTCTTTGAGCATAACGTTCGAACGCGATAAAAAAATTAACTATGTAATAACAATAATAAATGGGCAGTGAAAAAATATACACACTACACAAAACTCCACTTTCCCAGTTGAACTTACTATGTCTAACAAGATACGAGTCCTGTGGAGTTTCTTCCGGCCATTCTTCTCCACAGTGAACATGCCAACTAGCTTTGACGTCGAAAAATTATTTTGTTAAATCTTACTTTGAATAAATACATTTTTATCTTATCTTCATCAACAGCTCATATACGTCGCCACCGAGGGGCTCGAGCCTACCCTGAATTAGGGCGATCGGGCCATAGTCGACCAAATCGCACACAACTTCCCATACAATCTTTGAATTTCTTCGCAGGAGTGTGCAGGTTTCATCACGATGTTTTCCGTCACCGCAAGAGCGTCGAATAAACGTACACATGAATTCGAAATTCGAAAACACATTGGTACATGGTGGAGATTGGACCCGCCGCCGTATTTTATCTTAATTAAATGGAAATTGTACTTTTATTCCAACAGGCGAGAACGCCGCGTCGATGTGCCCTGAGGAAGACGACGAGGTCTTCGAATGCGAAGACACGACCGGCGGCGGTGATGGCGCTGACGGCAGCAAACGCCGATCACAGAGCCTGTCATCTATCAACCAACCTACCACTCCGGGCGATAAGGTACAGTAAAGCACGTTCTATAAGCGGTTCTGTTTTAGTCTACAGGCAATATCTACAATTTGACGGTTTGACATCGTAAGATTATAAGCTAACGAGAAATAATACGTTAAATTGTAAATGGTTGGTTTCAGTTCACAATTTTCCGTAAGTTTATAATATCGCGAGTAAGATTATAAACTAACGGCGTTCACAATCTTACGGTGGCATATCCATTGTTTTGTTTGCAGAAGGAGCGCCGCATCAGGCGTCCGATGAACGCGTTCATGATCTTCTCGAAGCGCCACCGGCAAGTGGTGCACCAGATGCATCCGAACCAGGACAATCGCACCGTCTCCAAGATCCTCGGCGAGTGGTGGTACTCACTCAAGCCAGAGGAGAAGCAGCAGTACAATGAACTCGCCAGCGAGGTAAATACATCACACTAATATTGTAAATGTGAAAATATATTTGGATGTTTGGATATTTGTTCCGCTTTCACGCCTAAACTACTGAACTGATTTGGATGAAATTTTGAATGGAGATAGTTTGTACCCTTGATTAACACATAGGACATAGGAATTTTCACGGGAAAAATTCGTATTCCCACGGGAATATTTTACATGACGCGAGCGTAGTCGCGGACGGACCGCTAATTAACAATAAAATAAAGTATAAGAAATGGTAGATTAATATGTTTCCTTGAAAAATGTAAAAAGAAAAATACATATTCACAAACTTGTTTGCTCAAATCTAAATGCTGAAATATTGAATCGACAAGAAAAAAATTACACTACTACTACTGAAAAAGTTCAATCGCTTCAAAAATCTGTGAAACTGGTCAGTTAAGGATTAAATTAACCTTTTTCATCATCAGCCTTCATCAATTTTTACTAATAAATAACAGGTTGTTTCTGGGAAAACAATTAAACAATTAAATTGATAACGGATTATCGTTATCATGATTTTATTAAAGGACAAGGCTCTTGTCTGTATAATAATTACCGACACTCTTTCTGTCTGTCTCGAGACTTTCTATGGTAAAATGTGTTTATATTTTTGTGCTGTCAGGTAAAGGAGGCCCACTTCAAAGCCCACCCGGAGTGGAAGTGGTGCAACAAAGACAGAAGGAAGTCGTCCAGTAGCCGAGACCCGACCGGCTCCATGCCGCAGGTAAAGCACACGTTCCTAATTAAAGTAGTGGTTATTTCTTTTTCAATACACCTTGCTCGAAAATTGAACTTACGACGGCAGTAAACTGTACGATAATGCGATTTACCGCACAAGTATGATTTCATTTGCAGAGCCCGCGCACCCCGTCGGAGGGCGCCAGCGGAGGCGCCGGTCCCGCCGCGGAGGCCCCCGCGCCTGCCGCCACGTACCAGCCAGCCAGCTCGCCGCATCTCAGCGACGACGAGCCCATGGTAAGCCACCACCATCACCATACAGCCTCCGTGGCCGATTAGTCTAGATTTCGCCGCTCATATCGGAAATTTTAAAAATCTCTTTGTGAGACTTTCCCCAGTTTGGTTAGCACATTGCAGGCTGAATCACCTGATTGACCGAGAAGTTAGTCCCGGCTAGTAATCTAGTCGTTACAAGAGTTGTCAGTGACTTTTGGCGGCTCTACAACTCTGATACCAGGGTTCGTGAGGTCACAGGTCACACGATAAAGAAGAAAGATCATCTTCCAGTGCATTGTTGTATCATCTTCCAGTGCGTTGTTGTATACCATCTTCCAGTGCATTGTTGTACCATCTTCCAGTGCATTGTTGTACCATCTTCCAGTGCATTGTTGTACCATCCTCCAGGGCATTGATGTTCGATCTTCCAGTGCATTGTTGTACTATCTTCCATTGCATTGTTGTACCATCTTCCAGTGCATTGTACTATCTTCCAGTGCATTGTTGTACTATCTTCCAGTGCATTGTTGTACCATGTTCCAGTGCATTGTTGTACCATATTCCAGTGCATTGTTGTACCATCTTCCAGTGAATTGTTGTACCATCTTCCAGTGCGTTGTTGTACCATCTTCTAGTGAATTGTGTACCATCCTCCAGTGCATTGTTGTACTATCTTCCAGTGCATTGTTGTACCATCTTCCAGTGCATTGTTGTACCATCTTTCAGTGCATTGTTGTACCATCTTCCAGTGCATTGTTGTATACCATCTTCCAGTGCACTGTTGTACCATCTTCCAGTGCACTGTTGTACCATCTTCCAGTGCACTGTTGTACCATCTTCCAGTGCACTGTTGTACCATCTTCCAGTGCATTGTCGTACCATCCTCCAGTGCATTGTTGTACCATCTTCCAGTGCACTGTTGTAACATCTTCCAGTGCATTGTTGTACCATCCTCCAGTGCATTGTTGTATATTTGGACATTATTTAGTTCTTAGGAAGTAGACAGGCACTGAGATATTTGGTAATTCCCTCTCTAAGGGGGAGGAGCGGTTGAAGTTGAAAATGAAACTCCGTCAATTTAAACGACGTCCACGTGGCACGCCGTCGAGCGGAAAGCATGCTATAATAATGGTACTAACCATTATATTTTTGTTGTACTTCAAACTAGCATGTACATTTCCAGCAAATATCTCAGCAGATTTGCGAGGAGCAGCTTCCTGTGCCGGTGGGCGTTCATAACGAGATCGACTTGAAGTGCGGCGAGAAGGTGACCGACTCGGACTCGGAAGCAGCCGACGCGCGCGACTACATGGCCCATCACGACCACACGCGGCGGCCCAAGCCCATCAAAGCCAGGTAATCAGAATATTTATGCTGTTCAAAATATCCTTAAAAACAAGCTTTTCAAAACAAGCCCAAACACGATGACTTATCCAGGGTTTAACATAGTAAATGAGGATTTATTGACGTAGTGCGCTTTGTGGCGCCTTTTAATTCCAATTTTATTCCCCACTAGCGGCGTAGCGGTCGGTAAAAAGTATCCTATGTGTTAATCCAGGGTACAAACTATCTCTATATTCCAAATTTCATCCCAATCAGTTCAGTAGTTTTTCCGTGAAAGAGTACCAAACATACGTCCATACTTACAAACTTTCGCGTTTATAATATTAGTAAGGATTGAGGAGATGCAATGGCTGCCTTCCGACTCGCATCATAAGATTCTGGATACGATCTAGGACTATAGTACTTTTCGAGACAAATCCAACGAGCCTAAACACGGTTATGTTGTGTAATTGAGATGCTATGGCCACCTTTAGATTCTTTTATCAGACGTTCGATGGTATCATATCCTTGCATTGTCACCGCATAAGTATGTCATAGCTTGATCGGATGACTAAGTGGTCGAATAAATCGTACAAAAGCAAATAGATGCAAGTTAAATATAATACTGTAAAAATAGACAATTGAACGAGTGATTACAAGTTTCGAAGCGTCTGTCGGTTCCGATACTAGCTATAAATCCGGGTAGGAATTCAACTTAGGTGATTATGATTCATGATGTTAGCGATTTACGGGAAGCGTGGCATGAGGGCTCGTTTAGGCTATTTTAAAATAACTACAATTTAAGTTAAAATGTTTATTGGTTAACAATAGCTCGATTTAAACTGTTTAGCGAGCCTAATGGCGATATTTTATTTAGGTAAGTAAATACCAAAAAAAGCGAATGTTTAAAATACATTTAAGACTGGTTGATTGCCTGATTGCTTTTTGACGTTTTAAGGTCGTAGCACTATTAATTTCAATTTTCCTCATCACTAGACAAGCAATGCTTATCTCTTATGATAAAGGCTGTGATATTCTTCAAACCCTTTTTTGAGTTTACTCTATCCTTGTACTCTTAGACCAGACGCTTTAAACGGTTTATAAATGTACTGTATATGTATGTACTTGGTGTCAATAGAGTACATTTGTATTGTATTTAGGTATATGCTTCAGCATACAGATATTTTATAGTGTATTGTACAATCAGGGCTGGATCTTCGGACAACTTACTCGGCGGCATCACGGCTTCAAGTCCCGGTGGATCCAAGGTGTTCCAGCCCACTGGAGGCGCCTTCAAATCCACACTTGCTGACCCAGGTACCTTGAACTACTATAAACTACGGCCGTGTGGTTGCCGCCATAAGAATTGGGCCATCCCCAATGATGTTATATATAAAGTGACGTAGATGTCGCACTAGCGCGCAGAAACTGAGGCAGTCAAATTAAGAATATTACCGTAATTTGATTAAAGAAAAAAACATACGCTTAGTAGTAGCACAATGCCTACCTGCCTCTATTAAAAAGGAATCATATTTGGACACCGAACAGTATGAATATACGTCATCTTATGGTTTCCCTGGTGTCGTAGGCGACGAAGGGATTTGGGTTTTAGTGTCAGTAGACGATAGACGAGCAATCTGTCACTACTTGCACTAAGAAACGCAAAGACTGGCGGAGTACTTTCATTTACACCATTTACTTTCAATAGAATCCGGCAATAATGTAAACAAATCAAACGATTACTCCGTAATTACCTACATTTGGGGATAAATTCTTATTACAATCATTTCGCCCCCTATTAACTTCTTTATGATAGTTATTTTAATAAGAAATACCCTATCTTACGACTTTCAATAATTTGTAAAACTGCCATATTAATTTTTTACTCAACTAAGTCTTGTTTGTCTTTGGAAAGTTAGTGTCAAAAAATTATCTAGTTTACATTATTTTCTATTGAAAGGGACCTTAGGTGCGTACATATACAGGATCTTACCAAACGTGGGTTTCCTGTGTGCTCTTTGTAAGCCATTTAAGACTCTGCTCACCCAGTCCGAATAAGCTAGACATAAATAAAGAACTATAGTATCGTTATTTTTTCGCTGCAGACAACTTCTCTCTTTCCCACTCACGGGTCTTATGGGAGACGCGTCATCAGGCCCATAAAGCCCGTGAGTGGGAAAGAGAGAAGTTTTACAACCGAGTCTGCAGCGAGAAAATAACGATACTATAGTATATGTGGACATCTTAATAAAAAAAACGTGTTAAAAAGAGAAATCTGACATATTATTATGTTATTAATAATAACACACATGTTTAACGTGTTATTACCACGTTTTTTTTTTAAATATTTTTATGAGCTCACCGATATTTTGACTATGTTTTAATAGTCATGATCACGGCAGAACCAAAATCGTGGTAATAATCTGTTAAACATGTGTGTTATTAATATTAACAACCGCTAAAACCTAAAAGTGTTTAAGTCTGACATAACCATTGATCTTTAGCTGTTCAACAATGGACGTACACGACGATAGCGAAGACGAGCATCCCGAACCAGATCACGACATCGCCGCGCTACTCGCAATGCCTTTCCACCACCACGCAGAACTTGACGAACAGCGTCCAAGGTAAGGCTTCCAGAACAAAACTACAATAGGATATTTCACTATTCCCGAATTTACCACATTTTATGAATTAATATAAACATATATCTAGTAGTCATCGCCTATAGAGGCGATCACTTAAATTTTATTATTTAATTTTTTTCACTGTACATGCGACAGCACAGCAAGCATAACATGTGGTACAAATTAATGATCGGTTATGTTCTTATGCTTTATAAATAAAGTTTGGTTAACGTATTGCAACTGTTTGCCTTTCTGTGCTGACGATTGTACAGAAACCTCACTTTTTACTTATGTACGTTTTAAAGATGGCTGAAATTAAGTTGTAAAATTTACAAAATCTATGATTATTTTTCTGCTACTGGTTACTCAGGGGTAGTCTGTTATTTGCTCCACAATTTCTGTCCATTGTACTGTATCTAATTTTTAAGAAATGAGCTGTTGATAAAGAAAAATAAATAAAAAATAAATATAGATTGATAAAAACAAAAATAAAATAAAAACAGATATATAACAGATAGATAAAATGAGAGGAAATCGCCTTACCTGGTATGGACACGTAATGCGGAGAAATGAATGTTACGTAGGCATAAAGGTATTGTATTTAAATGCGGATGGATATGTTGGGAGAGGACGACCAAAGAAAAGATGGATGGATTGTGTAAAAGATGATATGTGCAGGAGGGATGTGAGTGTTGAAATTACGGCTGATAGGGATGTATGGAGGAAGAAAACATACTGCGCCGACCCCAAATGATGGGATAAGGGCAAGCCATTGATGATATAGATTAATAAACACTTTCATGTACTACTGTGTGACGTCACTTGCCTATATTTGCTTTCTGTCTAATCTTGAATTTAAAACCTTAAAAACTCTGTAAATTTTAAAGAAAGGGCGAAAATTCTTTCACTGTTCGGTAACAGGAACTAACAAGATTGGATTTATAAATTTATAAATATTAGTAAAATACCCTATTGGAACTTCTTAAACCGAGCCCATACTTGTAGTACTCAACGGGCCGTACGTGTTTGAAACCGTTTGCAGGTCGGTTTGAAAGTCTGATGTTAAATTCTGCAAAATAATTTGTATTCGTCTGCACTCTTTAAACTAAAGTTGTAAAGATCATTCAAAATTGCTACACTAACTCAAGTCTCTAAACTATAAAATTAGACTACATCTCAACTTAAGGTCTCTAGTATATAGGTAGATATAGTCAGAAATAAGCTCAATATTAGTTTCAATATTATCCTTTTAATAAGCGCAAAAGACGCTATTAGTAAAAAAAATAGCATAACACCTCTTTAATCTCATATTTTAAGTGATCTAGCCTAACTTACTTAAATCTTCCTTCGTTTGTCTGTCAGGCATATCGCTTAGCAACCCCAACTTGAGTACGCAAGCAGCTCTCGATAACGCCATAGCAACGCTCATGAACTCTCCGACCGGCCCAAGCGGCGTACAAGTCATATCCGTCCCTCAACAACAACAGCAGCTGCAGAACCAACAACAGCAGTTGCAACAACAGCTACAACAACAGCAGCAGCAGCAGTTGTTGAAGAGCGTCACAGTGGTTAAGAGGAATATCGGAGATAGTAGCACTGGTGAGTGTATATATAGGAATGAAGCTATGTTAATGGTGGATTTTAAACGAAACTAAGAACGACCGATGTGTAGTCTCCAGCTGATTTCCTGCGTTTTCTGTCTAGTTACGTTGTTAGTAGAAGGTTAGTAGAAGAAACTAAAACAAAAGATATAATAGTGCCTTGATTGTGAAAGCTGATGGCGAGGACAAAAAGAAGACTGACTTGAAATACCTTTCATCATCATCATCGTCACATGATGAAATACCTATCAGACCAAGATTGAATCGTATCACATTTGAACGACTTCGATAGTTAATAGTTACTCGTATATCAACAGATATTCATCCCCCCAATTCGTTGCATGTTAACCTCATGACGTTCACACGTCAAAGTGCTTCACCAATGTGCTTGGTTGGTGTCAGGGCCCCTGACGCTGTCTCTCGACGCGTCGGGCAACCTTCTCATCAAGGCGAGCCAGGCGAGTGAGCTGGCAGCCGTCGACAATCAGCAGCTGCACTACGTACAGTTGCAGAAGCTCTTCGTGCCCTATACCGGTCAGTGCGGTGACACACGTGATGTTGTTTACAACGGTAACGCAAGTTGCCAGTAGTGCTTCAAACATCGCTGTCATTTTAATGTCCTTTTCTTCCGGACATTAAAATCTAGCCACGCATATATAGAGCTGTAATCCCAGTTTTCAAGTCATTAAGTGACAAACCTTTTATGGAGTGATCTGTGTTTATAGTTGGTTCCTTTTCGTGTTTCAATGTTGATCTATGCTTCCAGAAGTGGAACAGAGTCGCACTCCGGGGCACACACCGCAAGGCCACTCAGTTATCGTGTCGCAGAACAATTGCTACGCCCAGCCTCGTCCAACCCCGTGAGTAACATTTTACACTACATCAGATTTAAACATAACAGAATTTCACATTGTTATATTCAAAAGTATTATCATTTGCTTTTCGGAAGTTTAATACTTAATTTTGTTCTTTCCTCAGGAAAATCTTAAACAGAGTTCGGCATAGTTTAATTCTAGTTACACATTGCGCTTCGTGTCATATAATTAAATCTTAAGCGTAATAAGTATGTATTTCTTATAATGTATTTTGTTGTGCTAGCCAATGGGAGGCTCAAGTCGAAGAGGCGCGTCCGTTCCCGCTGGCACCAACTCCTGCGCAGCTTGGCCGTGCGCCCTTGCAGAAGAGACTCAGCCGTGGTGAGTACAAAACTTCATAGAACTCTTTCAAGGCTCCTAACGCAAAACATTCGCCAAATACATCAAGATTGTTGAAGATGGTTCTGAAAGCATAGCTGGGAATTGAATCTAATCCGGGTTCTGAATTTAAAAAGTTCTAAAAACAACCGTAGTTGGTTTTAAAATGCGAAGGAAGACAAGATAAATAAATAGATAGTAACACCACATAGACTTGTATTTTATAGGTTGTATAAACCATTGGAATTGGTAATGATTGGTTAAAAAATTAACGAAGTGACAAGCACACCTATTATTTTCTGTATTTTGAGAAACTAACTGTTAATCTAAAGAAAGCCACAATCTGACAAAAAAAGAGTTACTATTACTATGTAAGGCGTACGTGGAGCCAAATCCAATAAATAGTCCGTTCGTCATTTTTAATAACCATTTTGTGTTGTGACGCCACGCGATGATTATTCCTGTGCGCATTAGCAATACTATCATTACTATTGGCGTAGGTACGTCAACGGGTTCCACAGGCGAGCCTCAGCGTTCGGAGGGCGGGCCTTACGTGACCATCTCCCACGAAGGACAAGAGGCGTTGCCCTCGCCGAAAGAGAACCTGCCAAGCCCGGGACACAAGAAGAGCCTATTCAAGAAAGGCAATGAAGACGGACGCGACAAGTAAGTAGCAGGGTGTAGTTTGGACAGTTCAGAATCATGCACAATAGAAGTAGCACATAACAATATTCGAGATTGCCGTGTTTGCGCCTTAGGGTGGGTTCGACATAGAATGAACCAGAGACCGGAATACCCGTTGAAAAACCCCTTCAGTCCAGATTCCTTGGGGGGTTACCCTGTTGGATTTGCAAACGTTTTAATTATAACATAATAAGAGTACGAGATATCGTTGATCAAAATCGTAAGGGTTCCAGTCCCTGGAATAAACACTTAGCAAACTGTGTACTTCGCAGTTGGAACATTTCTCAAAACGTGAAATTCGCAAAATACGCTAAATTTAAAAATTGATTAGGAATATTTGTTCAAAGTAGAAATAAGAAGTTATTTTTTAGTTTGCGATAAGTAATTAAAGTTTCATACAAATTGTCGTGGTCAGTTGATCAGTTTCTATATGAGTTTAGTTTTGTTTTGCAAATAATATAAAGCTGCGAATATGGCTGATCTATTTTATGTTTTTGCTTAATTGAGCCATCACCTTGTAGCCCAGCAGCTGCCACACGCTGCTAGCCGCACGATGATAGGTGTTAGTTTCAAGGACGAAGCTTAGAGAGGTAGCGTGGCAGAAGGGAACCAGAAGGGTCAGTCCAGGAATAAACAGGGTTCAGGAAGATGCTCGCTCGATTTATTAGTAAGACACACACGATTTATAAGGAATTAATGTAACAGTATTAAAAGCTTACTTTTCAAATAGAATAAAATATGATAAATGAGATGTACTCGAACTCGTATCTCGTGGTGGAATGAAGAAATTTAGAAGAAAAATGACAGAACCGAAACGGATGAATTCTAAATTTGAAAATAAATCGAAAATGAATGATTAGACTGCCAGGAACAAAATAGTAAAAGGAGGTAGGAAAACAGCATTGCTACAACCTTATACTCGTACAAAACCTTTTTGTAATCGCTCTATGTGTTCATACAGGGTGTTGGAGACGGTGAATTTCGAGAAGAAGTTCGTGAAGCTGCCGCAGTTCAAACCCGAAGGCTGCAGCCCCAGCGCCATGGTGGTCCCGAGGAGCCCTCAGCTGTACCTCCGCAAGAAACACACCAGACTAGGTAACTCTTCGATCTACCTTTATATCAGAAATAAGCCGCACGATCAAAAATATGTTCACGCTTAAAGTATAAAAACTGAACTTGGAACTATAAAATGGTAGTAAGATAAAAGTCTAAACATCCAAATATATTTTCATAGCGGTCCGCTCGCGGCTATGTAAGATTTTCCCGTGGGAATAAGACTTTATTCCGTAAAAAGTATCCTATGTGTTAATCCAGGTTACAAACTATCTCCATTCCAAACATCCAAATCCGTTGAATACTACGTGAAGGCGGAACAAACATCTAAACAGACAGAGTTACTTTCGCATTTATAATATTAGTAGGGATTAATCGGTTTTTTAGTTTATCAGATTAACGATTGATGATTGACGATTACTTAAATGAATCGCGATTACGATTACTTTTTTAATCTCGATTGAATTAAATCGATTGACTGATTATAAAATTAATCAATTGATGCCAATACTGATTACGATACGAGGATCGTAGGTGGCAAATTACAAACGAGCTGACTTTTGTGAGCCCGAGCCGCAGGCGAGGGTTTATATTGTCACGAGTTTGTTATAAAACCTAAGATCCGTGTGTTGTACGACGTTTTTCGATACACTTGTGAGAACACTGATAGTAAATAATTAAAATAAAATGGTTTAAAAAGCTACCCCTACAAAAGCTACTACAGGGGGCCATTTCACGAAGCTACAAGTTACAAATTACAAGTACAATTTCGAAGTACATTGCGTAGACAAAAAGATAAAACGATAAGGGTATACAGTTTAGGCGAATTGGCTACGCAATGAATATCAAAGTGTAACTTGGGGTCCAGGTAACATTGTTCATTCAATTTTTGTTACCATAAGTTTTTTATGTACTATTGTATATACTCTAGTATCTGTTTATCTCCAAATAAATAAAATAAAGCTATTTATCACTCTAGGACTGCCTGATTAAAGGCAGATATAAGAATGAGCACATTAACAATTCATACAATGTAAAATTACCTTAAGAAAATCTCTCTACGAAAAGGGAAATATTATATCAGTACGGCAGGTTGTTGAAGCGAGAAAGACTCAGTAGGGCACGGTGATTTCGAAAGGGCGCAGCAAGGAGTTAAAATGCCCATGGTCTACATGGGTTTTTATATAGCACAGCAACTGTGCACAGTAAACTTATAGCATATCTATTAGACCGGTATTATACCGGGATGATCATGTCGAGAAGCGAGTTTTGACGTTTCTTAGCTGAACGGCACAGAGTTCATTTTCTATTTGACGGCCCAGTAGCCTAGTTATCTATTTAATAATACCAGCTAATACAAGCTGTGCTTAGTTAGGGATTAGATGGCCGTGTGTGAGAAATGTTCTCACATATTTATTTATTTTATTTGTTGTTTACAGAGGAGGAGAGCACGGTGGTGACGCCCGCTTTGGAGGCGGAGATGAACGGCGCTCCGCCCACGCCGCATTCCTTCGGCACTCCGCACACCACCACCAAACTCGTGGGCAACACCTTCTTCGGACCAGACTTCAACCTCGACAGCTTCCGAGGTTAGTGAGACGAGCTATCTAGACGGCCGTGATTATGAGCGAATTCAAGACTCATTTAACCGCTCAGCTCGATAGCTGACTCGATGTATCTCACTACCAAACTTTTGGTTAATCGGACCAGACTTCAATTTCGACAGGTAGGCACTGAAGTTAATTAGACGAACTATACTCGATAATCATGATCATGAGAAAATTTCCATAGCATCTGATTCCCTAATCAGAAGCTCCTATGTGTTAATCTAAGGAATAAACTATCTCTATTCCAAATTTCATCCCAATCCGTTCAGTAGTTTTTGCGTGAAACAGTAACAAACATCCATCCATACATACAAACTTTCGCATTTATAATATTAGTAAGGATATGCAGATTATTTTTCGTCCGCTTCGGGCTTCAGTCAATTCCACCAGGCCGAGAAACGTCAACTTCAACCAGGCAGTCAGTTTCAGGGTTAAAGTATTTTTATTGCTGAAATACGTAATAGAGAGGTTCGAAATAGTCGGGTGCCCGCTAACGGCCAATCCAGCGACGACAAGAAACGACGGCATTTGGCGGGCTTCGGCATCTTCTATTTCATAGGTCACGTTGCAGGCCGTGAGTTTACTTTTCGCGTCACTACTTACCAAGCTAGACTCGGCCGCTGCTATAGAATAGAATTAATTTATTTGCTGGAATATCGTTTAAAACGAAGATGTCAAAATATATGCTTTTTAAAGCTATCTAATATAATAATACGTCATATATATAAGCTATATAATACGTCAATTAGACCGCTATCGTGTCTAATAATGAATGAAGCGACAATCGAAATAAAAAAGTTATGGATTGCAGATCGATCCTAGGCAAAATTAGCGATGTAATGAGCCAATTTTAAGTTATAAAATCACACCATAATGAGACACTCGAAAATAATTCTGATCACAAAAGCTCAATACATCGATTAAAATGCATTACTTTTGTTCTTTGATGTTGTCGCTTAATTCTATATTACATAACGCATTCACATTGAGCCTAACCCCCCGTGTAACCGTTACAGGCTCCGAGAACATGGAAGACATGTCTCCGCGCACGCCGTGTTCTGGATCCGTCGGCGCAGGAGGGTCGGGCGGGGCGCGGGGCGAGGCGGGGCACCGGCGCGTGCTGGAGCAGCGGCGCCACCTCGTGCTGAGGCTGTTCCAGGAGCATGGCATGTTCCCCTCCACACAAGCCACCACGCAGTTCCAGGTGCGTGCTGTAGCCACGAGGGGGGAGGGACGGGGCGGGGAACCGCCAAACTGAAACTAAAGATACTTCATTTCTTACCTGTATCTTAGGCATCAACACAACAGCATTAAAAGTTCTTAACTAGGTAGAAATTTGAAATCAAATAAAAATATAATAGTTACTACTATTCTAGTTATAAAATGAACAACTTAACTACACAAAGAACTACTTCTAATATTTTTTCTGGTTCCTCGTAAACTGATCTATTTTTTTGACATTTTAAAATTACATTAATGTTTTTTAATGGGCGTTTTTCCATTCTTTTTTAGGGTTCCTTACTAAAAAAGGAACCCTTATAGTTTCGGTACGTCCGTCTGTCTGTCTGTCCATCCGCGGCTTAGCTCAGAGACTCTTAGTACTAGAAGGCTGTATGTAGTTTTTTTTCACGATTACCTTATAGTGTGAGGTATCGTTGGATAGGTTTTTTTTTAAAATAATGTGGGTTTGCTAAAACAATTTTTCGATGCTAGCGTAACTTTTAGAAATATTTCGTTTTAAAGTGCTTATTTTTGTTAAGAGTCAAGTGTGCCCCCTACCAGCAAAGCGGTTGTATATGGAAATGTGAAAAAGTTCACGGTAGTATTGTATATGATGAAATTAAAAGGAAAACTATCAACATCAAGTAGGCTTTACATGTTATCGAATAATAGACCAACGTATGAAATGTACTTGTATAAGTAAGAATATGGTACTACAAATATCATAGAAAAATATTTTGATGAATGTTAACTGTCTTAACTAGTATTGGTCAACTACGGAACCCTACACTTTGCGTGGCCCGACACGTGTTTGGCCGGTTATTTTAATTTTACTTCTCACTTTTCCACTAGACGTCTGTTTTATTTATTTATTTTATTTTATTATTTATTGTACACAGAAACATTACATTAAATACAAACAAAAAGTAAAACGACACAACAGGTACTGCTTATTTCTAAAGAAATGTCTTACAGCAGACCTAGGAAGCGAGAATGAGTACAGAGAAGTGGATTAGACGTGCACAATAAGTATTAATATACAAATACTTAGATTATAATATTCTTAATCAAAAATATATATACATAATCAATGAAACTTCTTCTTCTTCTTTCGTGTCGGCAAGAACACGGGCTAAATCTTACTTGCCCAGAAAGCGGCTACCGTGGTAGCCCTCTGGTTACTGACAAGTAAATATACATACATGTAAGTATAATATGCCTAACCTAAAACGGATTATTTGCATAAGGAAAGATAATGTTCTTTCACTCATTTTTTAAAAACTGCTAATGATGCACTGTCACGTACTGTATGCGGGAGTGAGTTCCACAGCCTAACTGCGTGAACCGTGAATGAAATTTATATAATAATAATAATAAATTTATTCAGTACAGGTAAAAAACATTACGTCGTTCATTATAGTTAATACAAATTGTACAATGATCTGAGAAAAAGTCTGTCAGAGCACCAGTCAGCTCCTATACTAGGAATTAACCTGTATTATAGTAGCTGGTGATGCGGCTTCCGCTAGCATTACTTCACAATTATTATTCTAATAACTAATGGTAGTGAAAAAATTCGTAATCAAGTAATTCAACCTATCCTAAATAAGCTCGAAATTATAATTAAGGAGAGTAGGTTTTAGTAATGCATGTGAATGTGTGTGTGTAGGTGTGGGTGTATATGGCCATAGTGTGTTTTGATTTAGCGGCAAGTTTCTTTATTATTCAGGTTAACGGCGCTCTGGGTACAGACTATTTAAGTCAAAGTCTTGTAAACCCTGTTGGTATTCTCCTTGACATAAGCTATCAAAAATAAAAAATAAAAATTTTCATTACATTTACTACTGAACTTTATTAATTACATAAAATGATTAAATACAAAAATGTAAAACAGTTTTGGTGTGGTTTTTTTTACCCTATTTGAGTGAAAAACTGTTGTTCAGGTTTGACAAAAGTGGAACCCAGCGCCACAAAGCAGGGCTTTGTAGACCTAAAAGAAAATCCCCCATTGTATACGAACGAACTCGGTTAGCTGGGTATGAAAAGTCAGAATGGGCGGCGTCGCAAATACGTCAACCCCACGCCGCTTTACCTACTTTGTGACGTCAGTGTGTCATTGTGAAGTGCTACCGTAAAAATCTACATGCGAATAGTATCACCGGTGGTACAGTTCAGTGGTACTAGTGGGATCAAAGAATATTAACACTTCTGACACTTTTTTTGTAATACAATATTTGTCTGCGCAGGCTACTCACATGGACATATTCCCGACAAAAATGTCGCTGCAATTGAAGATCCGCGAAGTGCGGCAGAAACTGATGGCGCAGACAAACCTCACTCCCCACTCTGAGGTCAACACTCCCACAAGTAAGCTGTGAACACATTCATATATCATCACAGGATTAAACTGTTAGCATAACATTTACCGGATGTAACCTAGCGAATGGTGGCAGATAGCCCTGAAAATTTCCAGTGTGTAGGAGGCGGGTAGCTCTCTTGATTCAAACCCAGTTACAGTATTCAATGGTACCGATTCGCACAGTCACGCTCTTATCCTTTAAGTTCGTCAGTCTTTTTCACCTTTTTAAAGATTAACAAGGGACAGGAGATGTATTATAACCTACAACCTAATATTAGCGCTGTCGAACATCGAATTTGAACCTTATGAAGGCGTCGATTGCACAATTTTAGAGGGCAAGTAAAACATTTTCTTAATCTGACAGACCAGTTATCATTCGTTCAAATTAATACCATTCGTTCGGCTGAATTTATCACCTCTTTCATTGGTCGTAAAACGAAAAGGATAGCTGGTTTTTAAAATTAGAATTAGAGCATGACTTCCCGAATCGCGGGGCCTATTTTATTTACTGCTTCGGAGATAGTGGTCGAATGAAGTACACTTTTTATCTCTTATCAGCTGAAAATACTCCAACTGTAAAATAAAACCAATTCAGACATTTAAATTCACTCAAGCAAAACCTCCGCTTGGTTAGTGTACTAACTACGTCATAGTTTTTCGAGCAACACCCGCGTCAACAGCAACAATTCGAGCAATGACTTCCGACACACACTTGGTCGAATTGCACACGTAGTAATGAGCTACTTAATGATTTGCAGACTTAACCTCGCCCATTGTGTCAGCAGCGCTGCAGCCGACGTCGACGGCCAGTTAGCGGTGCGGGGTCACCATTTCCATCGTGGTGCATGACTGACGGTGCTCGAGCGACGGCGAGATGCCGCCCCCGCCGCCGCCGCCCCCCCGCCGCCCCGGCGTCATCACGCGCCGCCGTCAATTCCACGTGCAAAAATAAGTACAACTTCGTGTTACTTTCTCGACTTTTAGTGCGCAGTGACCGTGCAGTGCAAGACAATGGACGTTCTTTTTCTAGCCACGATTGAGATACGAGTACTCGTGTTATGTACTCACGATATGATTTATTATTATTATTATGAATTTATTGAATTATTACATTTTCTCTGACGTTTCAGATAGAAATGCTTAACGCATTTAATTTAATGTAAATTTACGGATTGTATGTTAAAATTAACCAAAAATAATTCTAAAGTATAAAAGTAATAAAATTAATGCAATAAATAATTGTTTTCAGTAGAATTTTTGTAGGAGTAATAAGGCGAAAGGTTGTGGAAAACTACAAATTGTTTTAGAGGTAGTACCTAGGTCTCGTCGTACGGCATTAATTTTGTTATTCGTGTACAATACGAAAGCTAAAAATATAAAACAACAAAAAAACAATTCAATTCGATAAGTATAGAAAGCAATGATCGTTGTATGCAAATGTATGAGTTTACATGGAAGGAACTTTAGATTATTATAGCAAGTCTGTGGTAAGTTGAGAGGCGAATGTGTGGCGAAAAAAATTCTTAATTAAATATAAAAACTTAAAAAGTGATGTTGTTCTCTTTGGAACTCCCCCGAATGCGAAGATGCCAGGATACTTATAATATTATGTGTAGTTATATTTATAAGGTTATATTTTTGGTTAATACGTTGCGTACTACTATTTTGTGAAAGCAATATTTAATAATCACTCATGATAACTTTTAGTTGATTTTTGGAATCAAATGGTGGAGTACCTACAATATAAAAAATGGCAGCTTATTTACCATTTATGAAACATTAAATAATAAGGTATGAGACCCTAAAAACGTAGGTACATTGGATTTGAATAGGTGGTTTGGATTTATGACTTAATCATGTTTAACAAAGTGTTTGTCCAAAAAAAGATGCGTCTCTTGTTACTCCACCATATTAATAATGAACTTTCATATCATCAATATCATAATTGCAATTTATTTAAATGTAACGCACTTAATCATTGTTTGCACGATCTCAGTACATTATGTATATTATTCTGTATGTGCGTTTGTTGTATGATGTTGATGTGAATCATTTTAATTCATAGATGTTCCGAATAACTCACTCCCTGGCCAAAAGCGAGTCATGTGGCATAGTTTAGTGCGATTGCACACTGCGTCCACACAATGCAATGTACAGTAAAACTAGCGGCAAACTTCTTGAGCATCGCTGAGGCGGTGGGGGAAAGTTTCCGCATATACAGACGACGTCGACGCGGTGCGGGGAGGCAAGGGTCAACTGACCAACCAATCCTGTGCGTGTTGCCATGGTAACTAGCGCGCCGCCTCCTCGTCCCACACCGCACCACCAAAGAGACCTATTTTTTGTTTCTGCGCATTCAAGGTCGTTGCTCAAGAAGTTTGACGCTAGTAGTACATCGAGCACTCAATATGTATTTTGCTTGAATAGTGTTAGAAAAACAACGTACGTCTATCTGTATTTTTTTATAGATAAGGTTTGGAGGCAGTGCCATTATGCCTTATATGCCAGTGCCTTTATTCTCACAGTTGCGACGTCTGTCGGCTAGTGATAGCGTCAACTCGCTGCTCGCATATTTTAAATACTCTATGCCTATCTTCCATGGAGATATTTGTTTATAAGCTATGCAACTGCGACGCAACCCGTGCAATGCGTCGATTTTGATTCGCCCCCGTATGTAACTGACTTCAGACGCGTCCCATCGTATGCGAATCCTAACCAAAATGTTTCGTATGTATATGGCAGCGACCCGCGAACGATACTGCGTATGCGCACAAAGTCAAAGTCAAAGTCAAAGTCAAAATAATTTATTTCCATAGGATGTTATTACATCACTTAGATCCAAATCACAAATATCGATCCAGAGGCACTTGCCTGCAAGTATCCCCGTTGGCAGGCCTAACTAAAAGTAAATGGCGCCACATAAGCATATGCCTAAAACGTGTTATTGGTCAAACAAATGTCAGATGAATTTTTGACATTTCGTCATCCATTAGCGTCTATGTTTGGTACATACTTATTATGGCTCTGTTCAGTTTAATTTTCTATTGATGAAACCTACGGATCCTACTCGTAGAATAAAACGTGGTCTAAGAATGAAACAAACAAATCATGACAGCCTGTGTGTTTGTTATGATTTTGTGTAACAGCTGGTCTGTGATATGACAGTTTCAAGCTGTTTGAGTTTGAAATACTCATGAATATTCTCATCTACGTAAGGTGCATTTTTTATAATTACTCTTTTAGACTGATGATGTACTAAGGAGATTTTAAATGACCACTTTTCCCAACTCAATAGTAACATCGCAAGTGACACACGGTCGACCAACCCGCACTGGGCCAGCGTGATCGACTAAGGCCTAATCGCCCTAATTCAGGATAGGCTCGAGCCCCACGGTAGGGGCGTATATGAGCTGTTGATAAAGTGATACATAGTGCTAAAATGTAATATAGCGATTTATTTATTAGTTTAAAATTATTATTAATTTGTTGACAAATATTGCAAAAGTTTCGCCATTTTGTACATTCTAACCAGGGGGTTGAGTTATTCATACACTATGTACCTCAACTTGTAGGAGGTAATTGCCCTAGTGTACGTAGCTGTAATCATTGTATTATCATTATGCTATCAACACCAATGTTTGCATTTATGTTTTTTTCATACCCATTTGTTGAGAAATACATGTGACGCGCACTGGAGAAAGAATAGTTTAATGACTTTCAGTACTATTTGTCGATGTGTTTATTAGATAATAATACTTCAAAATCACATTTTGACAATAAAGATGAAAATATGTAAGTTCTAAGTGATGATACGTCTGTCCGCTTTCATAATAAAATGTATGAATTGCAAAAAAAATAAGCACACCTCTCTTGTCCTGTCTTGTCAAGACGATTAGTCGTCGTAGAAGTGGGCGATACAGGAAAGTGGACAAGTTACACCGTGGGCCCTCGTCTAAGGGCGCTTGCGCACTTATCCGTATCCGATTCTTATTCGATACGTGAAAAAGACGTCCGGGAAATTCTCGTCTAGCGTTTGCGCACTGATCCGTTTTTCATTCGTATTCGAGACGATATTGCACCACCAGATTTCGTTGGCAGCCCGAGATTTCCCCTCCCCGCACCTCACTCTTCATCCGTGAAACCGAATACGAATCAAGTGTAGTGCGCAAGCGTACGTACAATTTGTTTGGCGGCCACTTCCACTCGGTTTTGATCCGTAAAAAAACGGAGTGAGAATTCACGGATCGAATACGAACCGGATACGTGTGAGTGCGTAAGCGTCCATACAATTACTACTAGGGCGACCAAACCGGATCAGACACGAATAAGAACCTAATACGTGTGGTGCGCAAACGCCCTAAGACAGTTTTAACCACGGTTTTAGTTAATAAAAAAGGCAGTCACATACCGTATCAGCACAATACAGGCTGACATGTTTCACCAAGGTCTTTGATATTCATGTTATTTCCAACTTGCTATTTGTCGTGTAACGTATCGTGGTAAAGTATTTCTACTATTATTTATTTGATAATGAATTTATTTGCTAATGAATTTATTTAAAGACATAGATAATAAGTCGAAAATGATTGATTAGTGAAGAGGCCAGTTGTTTAAAAAAACCGTAGTTTTACTGTTTCTTTTTTAATACTCGGGTATTGTTTTCACTACATTTTTTATTTTCTTGATTATCTTTGTCAGCTTTTAATTTAGGGTCGGGCCACACTTATCCGACGGCCTTTCGCATTTTGCCGTTTGAAAAGGAGCACACTTGTACCCATTATGCCGATCCGCCGCTTACGGAGGCGTTCGCATGCGCACGCAGCCGTGACGTGCCGTATAGCTCCGTCACAGTCTAAAACAGTTGTTGCACACAGTATACGTAGTATGTTCTGTACATTCAGTGTTTTTGTTGCGCATTTGAGGAAACAATATAGTACACTGTTGATGTTTATTTTCGAATTATTTCTAGTACTAGCTTTGTTAAACAATTTGATTATTTGCAGTAAAGTAATTTATTTGATGTAAAAATGATTGAATTGATGAACATAAACTGATGAGTGATAAATTCTTTGATGTGAACCATAATTTTCATTATCTGTACCAAACTCGACTGTTTTTATACAAAAGTATCTGTTCCAGTAGAATAACCACAATAAATACAAAAACCTTTTACTTTTACGAATATTGCGAAAAACATCGGGTATAGTAGCAACTGTGCTTAAAATAAGAAATCATTGGAGTCAAAAATTATTAAAACAAAAAACTTATTTTTATTTCGCATTTGTTGATCTACTGTACTTTGTACACTGTGGTGCAACTTATCACCGTTATCCGCCGTCGATCGCCTTAAATCGCCGTGAATTGCCGTCGATACCTGCGGACGGTCGACCGCGTTTCGCCGTCGGGGCGCGTACGCGGCGTCGATGCGAAAGGATTTCTATACTTTGAGCTCGTTTTGTATAGGCAAACCGTCGATCGCCGTCGATAAGTGTGGCCCGACTCTCATAGGAATAACAAACATATGTATTTATAATTTCAAGAGGTGTAAAAAGTGGCTTACTTATCGATAAAAATGTGCCTCTTGCACCAACGCGCATAGCCACTATGCCGATGTGGTGCAACCCATTACTTTTTATACCAATTTACTTGTATTTTGTATCGTTCTTTATTTATGTTGTGATTTTAGTCTTCCATACGTTTATTGATTCATTTTTTTATATTGATTATTATTCAATTATATCAATTTGTGTACAGTGACTATAATTAAAAATAATTTTATTTTTAGAATTCGAAATTATGTTTAAGTGTTGTATGGGCTGGTGTGTAGAAGTTATTATAAAAATTATCTTTATCTAATTTACATCTTTTATGATATGTCACTCATTACATAATAACTACAGTGTTTTAGAAAAACAGCTCAAACATAACGACACTAGATAAATCAATGTTTATACATTAATAATCTCACTGTAAATATTAAAATGATTTTAAACTAGATGTAAGTGTTTCCGGCTCTCAAAGTAATTAAGTTTTTATTTAGAGAAAAGCTAATAATTATAGATAAAAAGATATATATAATTTATACGTGAGAATTTTTGGCCAATACATATGTATATCAAAATTGTATTTTTAAATGATCTCTTCGGCGTTAGGTAATTGCTTTAGGAGTCCGGAAGTGAAAAGAATTTATATAAATGTAAAGTACTAAGAAAATATTTTCGCACTGTTATAATTATACCGAGTATTCGTAGAAGCGTTTTCGTGTTCGGAGGGCGTGCGCGTGCGCAAATGCCCGCTCCTCCGACTATGGCACGCATAGTTTCGTCTAGAGTCAATTGGTCATAGTCCTCATGTCATACATACTTACTGTTGTTACCAAGTAGGCATAATACACTTCCCTGACCAGATCAATGTAACGCTTTATCTATAATGAATGTACGATGCAGCAATATCACACTCGTGACTAAGTTTATTATTAGATCCCGTATTTACAAATTACTATAAGTATACAAATAGATATGTAGCGTTCAACGTTTAATAAGGGTGTTAATTTTACATCTGAAATTAATTATTTCTAAACCAATTTCGTCATACAATACAAGCGCTTAAATATTTATTATAAATCTGCAATGCCGAACTAACACAGTAGAACATAAATAGTGTTTGTCAAAATTTTACTATCATTGTCTGACACAATTTTACATTTCGGCCACTACGAATACCAAAAGACATTTTTCGATATTAAGCAATATGAACGTTATCTGGTCGAGCTAAGTAACGAGTGAGAAAAAATGTTATATTACGAAATCGTCATATTATTATCATAGTCTTCTTATATAGTGTGTGAGGATTATAAACGCGGTGACTGACCTCACCATTCATAGTGAAATATTATAAATTCTGATCAATGGAAAGGACCGCTTTGTACTCTAAGAGCGGAACGTATTTTGAAAGTCAAGATAACAGTAGATTTAAATGGCATTTGCACTATACATACTTATTACATACTTAATTTCACGCCGGATCCGTGGTCCCACAGGTAGGACATAAATATTTCGTGGTCCCACCAGAGACACACTTGACTGTGAATTGAGTTGAGAAGTGGGACCACGGATCCGGCGTGCTTAATTTATTCGGTTTTTATCTTTCATGGAAAACATACAAACTGCAATAGAGTAATTAAGGAGCTCGTTTTATGATTTATATTGACATGATTGCCATTGTTTGTACTAAATGTGTTAATTATTTTAATATTCACTATTTACATTTGTCTCGTTAGATATTCTTGTTCCGGCACGACGGTGCTGAGTTTTATGGGGATGCTTTGTTAATCTAATTAATAACAAATATGAAATAATATTTAAAAACACTGCTATTTATAGTGCCTTATTGACTGTCAAAACTATGTGTAATCTAAGTAGCTTCATGTTTTAAGAGTTTTAACAATAGACTTGGTTTTGTTGGTCAATAATTAGCCGATCGAGTTTAGGACGAACTATTGCACGTAACAACTATTGTTATAGTTAATGAAATACTAGCAGTTATTTCCGAACGACATTTTAAATAAAGCATTTCATATTCGTTATTTATTGCTTCTACTTCGAGCTTTAGTCTAATTGTTTAGTCAAAGTGGCGTAAATGTAAATAAACATCTTGTTTAGACGTTTTATTTAGCTTAAGTGTTCAATTTAATATATATTAGGTTGAATTAGAGAATGGTTTGTAAGATAAAGTACCTATTTGAAACAATATTCAAGTTTTCCAACGAGTTTTCGGTACATTATAAATCCAAGTAATGGACCAATGACAGCACTTTAGACTCTCGTAATCACCAATATAATAATTATTACTTATATATAATTTGAGCCAAAACTCAGTGTGTGCAGGTTTTAGCAGTAACTCAATAGCAATGTGAACAGTCTGTTCAAACATTATTGGAACCATTGTACGAACTTATGTTATTATAACAATAAAACCTCGAAAACATACGCTGTTTTATTTTTTAAACTCTGCGCCTGATCCTATAGCAGTAAGGATGATATTCGTAACGCTGTTCCAAATAAAAATAGAAACGGTAACAAAATGTATACATATACGTTTCTATTTTTACTTGGAACTTTTTATAGCTGCATGTGATGATGGCCAATGTATGTGTGTACATTGCGTACATAGCCTTACAGTTCAAGCTCTAAGAGTACTAACTGTCTAGAGTGAGTGTCGCCTTATTATCCCTTCAATAAAAACAGGCCAACTTTTACATGAATGACAGCAACCGTCATTTGTTAAACTAGCTACATAGAGATTATTAGGGATATCAACTATTGACCCAATAATTCGGGTAAAACTGTTATGTTAATCTATTTGTTCATAAAAGTAAAAAATATAGTAGTACATACTGCATTGAACTGTTTATATTTTGAGTTCAAGTGAATTATTTTAGAAATAAAAAAAATAGAAATAAAAGTGCACTTATATGATTAATCAAGTGAGCATATTTATTTTAAGTAAGTACCTCTACCTGCATATTCCATACTAATATAACGGGGCTTTAAGGAAGGACGGACGATTAATGGCTTGATATTATTTGGTAATTATAGCTGACCGACTGCTTTCAAAATAAATATCCGATGGTATCTGTAGGTAGTTTACAAAGACGAAACCATTATTTAGAATTGAAAATAATGACCGACTTTTTGATTTTTTTAGTAGCTGAGCCGATTGCTTTCAAATCGATATGAGAGATTGAGAGTGCCTATAGTCCAGTTAATAATAAAATATTGTTAGGATTAAATAAAAAACTGATAAACACTCCGCGTCAACTATTACTTAAATTGGCGCTAACTGTGTATTTTTTTAATGGAAAAGTGGCAAAACCAAGAAAAATGTCAAGATGGGTCGTATAGTCGTAGTTATTGAACACAAAATTCAAAATTATTTTTATTAAGTATTATTAGGTTCTGGGTTGATTACGCATGAAACGAGATTGTGTAGGTCATTTTTCATTATCCTTTATAATTTCTGCACAAATTTATAATGCAACACGGCGGCGTTTTCGATCACAAAAGTTCACAATAATTTATCACCTAATGCGAGCGTATCCCGTGATGTCACAAATGACACTGATAGGCGGAAAACGACTTATAGTCCAACAGTTGGACTATATTTTTTTCGACGTTTCTACGCCGTCACTATCTATCTAGACCGTATATAATCTAAGCTCAAGCTATCTCGATTCTCTCGCGCTACCAATCAGTTCGGACGTGTCGTCTAAACTAGGAAAGTAAATAAATAATAATTGCAAAATTGTGACCTAGCTCTACATCAAGCAGAAGCAAATTTATCTGTGTCACATGTTGATAGGCAAATTATTATTCATAATAATGTTCAGTGTGTCTAAGACAAGTTTTTTAAAAATGGATCGTAGTCCCTTTAACCGGAGTGGACTAACGCGCCGCAGTCCACCACTGCAGACCATGGCTGCGCCCGCGGCCCAGCCAGCCTCGCCCGTGACCAAGCACCAAGAACAGGAGGACGATCCTCCTGAAGACTACTTCATACCACTATGGGCACTAGTCCACACCCGAGATTTCAAACTGGATGACGAACATTGAGCAGTACCTAGCCGAGATAAGCACGATCGCAGCTGAAGGCAAATTGAATTTGGACCAGAAGGTAAAGATCAACTCTATTTGCCGCAAAGTGAGCGGAACATCTCAAATGGCAGTTCAGTACCAGTCCCTCAAACAGAAAGCCATCCAGTCCTAGTTTTCTGTTCAAGCGCTTAAAGAGAAACTGGACCTTTCGCAGCAACTTCAAAGCCTTAAACAGAGTATTGAAGAGTCCTCAAAACCTGTATCGGGAACTGTTTCTTTTGCTGAAATGGTCAAGAAAGGCGCCAATAGTTTTATTCAGCCAAGCACTATTAGCTCTGTTGCATTTATCCCACCGATAAATCAAAATCGAGCGAGGAGACTAAATCCCTCGTTCACAAAATTATTCGGCCGGAAGAGATGAAACTGCACGTGAGAGGACTGCGCAAAGTTAAAAACAGCGGTGTTATCATAAGCACTGACTCCAAGGACGATATCGAGAAGCTGAAGAAATCAGAGCAACTGACAACTTCTGGCCTTACAGTGGATGACACCCTTAAACGTAAGCCTAGAATTGTCGTAATCGGAGTGCCCGCGTCCATGCAGGAAACGGAAGTTTTGAAATGTATTTTTAACTAAAACCTAGCCAACAGAACCCAAGACATGACCATTGAAAAATTTATGGCCTCCGTTAAATTAAGCCATAAATCTGGGAAGAAGGACGCCGCGACTTGCAACTACGTCATAGAAGTACCAGCACTTGTGCGCAGGGCCCTTATGGTGAATAATAGGGTGTTCGTGAACTGATCATCGTGCCCTGTGAGGGATTTTACCCTGGTAACTAGGTGTTACAAGTGCCAGCAGTACGGTCATGCGGCTAAATCTTGCCGGGAAGAGCCCAACACCTGCGATCATTGCGGTGATGTAGGTCACGCAATGAAAGAATGCACAAAGAAATTAGAATCACCTAAGTGTGCGACATGCTTACACTACAAAAAGCCGTGTGATCATAAGACTGGAGACTCTGATTGCACCGCTAAAATATTATCTGAAAAGAGGTATATCAATTCAATTGATTATGAGGGCGCCTGAGAGCGTCATTTTAACCTATATATTTTATTTTATTTTCAGAACTTTTGTTTACTTTTTATTTCGCGGATAGTTTGATTTCAGTCAGACTTAGATAATTTCTGTGTCCGAATCAAAACCTTAACCCAGTTTTCAATTCTGCTGACGCGGACACCTGCCTGTATGACATACTTTAAGAAAAATGCTCAACACGCAGTTTTGAGGAATGCGATGACTGTACGTAATGCCCTTTAATTTTGTATATAAATATTCTAATATTTAGAATCTAACTTTTGTAATATTATTATTTATTTTAATTTTGAGATTTTTAATTAAGACCTATTTTTTCGCCTGAAACAGGAATATTCCTAGTTCAGGTATATGTTTTATTGTATCCCTATTGGAATGTTTAGTCGATAGTATTATATTGTAAAATAAGTTTCTTAATAAATTATTATTACTTATATTATATATTAATACTAGCAGTGCCCGCGACTTCGTTCGCGCAAGCATTTTGAGTTTACGAAGAAGTGTTTATATTTGTGTACACATTCAAACGAAATTGTATAGTAGTTTACGAAGAAATATTATAACATGTTTATATTTATATTGTAAACATGTTATTTCTTACTTATCACGCTTAACAACTTTTCCTAAAGTGCTATATTTGTATCTCTTATAGTTTAGCTGTGCTGCTAGGGTTCCACATCAGGTATACCAGACCTTCAATATTTATACGTCAATAGAAAATGCTCATTACGCTGAACAACTTTTCCTAAGGTGCTATTTTCATATCTCTCATAGTTTAGCTAGACTGCTATGGTTCCACATCAGATATTCCGATCTTCAAAATAAATTATAGCCTATATGTTACCGAGGACCAATAGCTATACAACAAAAAAAGTTTCGTCAAAATCCGTTCAGTGGTTTTTGCGTGAATCGCGGACAAGACACAGACAGACAGACAGACAAAAATTTCAAAAATCATATTTTTGGTATCTGTTACGTTTAAGAAGACCCCCAGACGTATTTTTGTTTTTTTATTTTCAATGTACAGAATTGGCCTCTTTACAGATTTATTATAGATTTGGTTGCACAATGAAGCATAGGAAGTTATGTGAAGAGGTTTGTAATATGAATCGGATCTGTTTCCTATTCGTAGTTGTGTTGTTAAGAGTATTGATTGATTATTGTAAACAACATTTTTATTAAAAAAAAAAAAAGAAGATGCGAATCCTGTGGAGTTTCTTCCGGCCGTTCTTCTCCACAGTGAACGGGCCATGATTTTGTTAAATCTTACTTCGAATTAATCTTTCACTTACTATCAGGGTTTCGTTGTCTATGGGGTTTCGCCCGCTGACAATTGGGAAATACACTGACAGAAGCTGACAGATGCAGTGCCGGATTTTCACATTTGCCGCCAGTAGGCTAACCAAATTTTGCCGCCCCTACAGACATTACAATTCGACACCCTATTTTATTTACAATCATTAATAATAAAAAATACAGTGAAATTAACTTTGTGATTTGTGCACTACAAATCGTCCTACACCGTTTTCCCGTAATTTAGTATTATGAACTGAGGAATCGGTCGATGTGTCAGTTCCTACATTTTAGATAGTTTTTACAGCCCTACGATTTAGTCAAAATAACACAAAAATCGTTCTTGGGTGGTTGTTAGTATTACTTATAAACTAATTGACCCAGCGAGCGCAAAGCGCGAGCGAAACGTCTCCTTTTCAGCTTGGCCAAAACTGCTTTCGTATGTTATTCTGTTGTAGTGTTTGAAAACTAAATGGCCTAAGGGGGAATATCTATCTGAGCGGTAAATTCAGACCCTGATTCTGAATCATATTTCCTTGGAATTTATTTTGAATAGCGTCAGAATGATAAGCCCTTTAATCCATCTTTCTCATCTTTGAATTTATTCGCAGGAGTGTGCAGGTTTTCTCCCGATGTTTTCTTTCACCGTAAGAGCGTCGAATAATGTTGTGGATCGAACTCGCGAGGCAGCGGCCCTAATCAACACACCACCGACCGACGCTCCTTACCGGCTATCTCATCAACGGCCCGTTACAGTCCACTGCTGGACTATGAGCCTGCTCCACTTAAGTGGAGAGTTTTGCCATAATCTCCACGCTTGGCAGGCGGGTTGGAGATCGCAGATTAAAAGGTTACTGTATCAGAGAGCGCTGCTGCCCGTTCCCTGTTCAATGTGTAGTCCCTAAATCGCCTCTTACTACACCCACGGGAAGAGTAGGGGTTGGTGACAAATGTATTCTACTCTGCCGTCACCACACGGTACCGGTGATCTCACGAGGCCTATATTACAAGCGACAACGTCTAACGCCCGTACATGATGACATCGTCACATCTCATGACAGCACACATTAATTATAGAAAGTCTTTAAAAATAATTATAAAAATATACATTTTTTATTGCTTACAACGGTAAAGAACGGGTAATTTTAGTTTCGTACTTATGTTAACATACACAGTACATAAGTAATTTCTTTTCTTAAACTTGTTTAGCGTTTACATACCAGTTCATAATTATCGTTTACTGCTTTAATTATACACTTAGGTAATTTATATTCTAAAAACGATAATGCTGCTTGGATTTCAGTATTGTCACCTGGGTCTTTGATTATTAATGTTTCCAGATTCGGCATTCTCGTCATTGCTAACACACAACTTGTGTCCAACGTGCACGCAGAAATGTCTAAATATTCTAGAGATTTTCCGTTTTGCCCTGCTATCCTGTCTAAACACCAAGCATCAATGCGTTTTTGGTTTTTCAGCGACAGCCATTTGAGGTGATCGAGCCCCGTCAAGTTTTGGAGTCCTTCGTAGCGAACTTCAGGGTTGTGGAAGGTGCTGCAGTCGATGGCTTCCACGTAGTAGCCCTCTTGGTAGCAGTGGGGTAACATCTCTGTAAGCATTTGTAAACCACCAGCAATCCAATCCCGACAGTCTTTTAATCTGATACATATGTAACAAAACAAATCAATGTTATTTTTTGGTAAAGTACATAACCCACTTAGAATTGCTGATTAGAATGGTAGGTAAGTATAGGTAGTTTAACGCGTCAAATGAGAACGTATGTTTTGGGAACGGGTATTATGGGAAACCGGTGTCCTATTCCGAAAAGATCAAAAGATATAAAAATAATGAGGGAATATTTACTAGCGCCTTGACGCTTCAACTGAAAATGTTCAAGTGGGACTTGTAACAATAGGGGATCGGACTACTTTTTTTTATTTATAAATCCAAACTTCTTGGTTTCTGCTATCGAACACCAAAGGAATTTTTGCTCTATCTTTAAAATTGACCGAGTTATAAAGGTTTGAAATTCAAGATTAGACAGAGAGGCACATACCCACTTGTGACGTCATTTGTTAGTAACGCCATATAATCTCCATAAAATAAAATCGTTTTTGAAAGCGACAGACATTGAAACCTAAAAAAATCACTGTAAATTCAATTCAAGTGTGTCTACCTATTACCTGACCGCCGCGTTTCGATACGTGAAAAAATGAAGAGCTGCTATGTTTGCCCCGAGCATTTCCGTGCGGTGAGGCAGATACTTTTGGTTTTCAATTTCCTGTAATTCTTTTATACTATGCCACCGCTTATGTACTTGTTCCATATCTAAGTTTTGTACTTTATCCATGACGTTAGTGAATTCGGGTATTGGATTTTTCTCGTTGAAGACGGACGATTTCGGTTGGCGATTGCGTTTCAACCACTGTTTGCGCCATTCTGGACAGGGTTTGCAGGACGTCATGCGAGGTAACAGCATGCGAGGCATTCTGCTCTCGTTGTTTCTCTGATACGAGTGTGTGCAGTAATTCCGCGAGGTCATATCCAGGAAGCATTGCGAAAGAGACATGAGCGTGTCGTTACTGAAGAGCTGGCTCACTCCGAAGCCCGGCCTAAATCTAATTGCAACTAATGATTTTAAACTTATGGACATGGTTTTTGTAGCTTTCGTACGCACTTCAACGAGAAATATCTAAAATTATATTTTTTGGGTTTGTTATTAGTTGGACTGAATTTAGTTGAATGATGAGTTTTTGGTTTCTTTGTCAATGTCAAATAAATAGACAAAACCAAAGAGGAAAGCTTTAAACCATAGGGGAAAAATCCCCGAGATCAATACCTCGGAGGAAACCTCCGAGATCAAAACCCTCAGAGTAAAAAAAAGACGACGGCGCGGCGGCGGCGCGGCGGCGACGCGCTTCGGAAATCTCAAAGGGAAATCTTTGGCAAAACCACTGACAATCTGTTTGTAATCATTACTATTTCCATTATGTCTTTGATATATTTATTTATGTATGTATGTATGTATGTATGCATGTATTATGTATGTACTTATATTGTGTGTATGTATGTATATGTGTAGCATTTATTGTACTTTTAACTTATATATTTTAGAAGCCCAGCCATATAATATAAGAAAAAAAAATCTAGCTATATAAAAGCAACCGAGACAAATATAAGGCTTATCTACTTTTCTTACGGATAGCTGGTTGCTAGCTATCTGTGCTACCGGGCTCCTCACGAGCTCCCTTCCCTACACAGTGGATGGCGACAGCTCATGGTGATGCAGCAGTTCCTCTTGGCAGTCTTTCTTATATTCTACAAAAATGTACTCCTAACAACAACAATTTCTGATAGATCCATCGATCCCTTAAATAAAAATTAATACTTACCACTTCTAAGACATTTAATTAAAAAATAAATTATTTCGATACTTAAATAAGGTTTTTATCTAAGTTTTTTTGGGTATGTAAAATATCTAAGGTGACAACAGTTCCATACGCTCCAGACGAAGTTATTTGGGTACACCCCTTCTATCTTTTTCTGTATATTTATTATTATGTATATTTCCTTGTGTGCAATAAAGTATAATTCTATTCTAATAAAGCCGGTACAAAATTTCATACAAAAAATATATATAGACGTAGTATAGGCACAGAATGAATATAGAGAAGAATGTCCTACGTACGACACGTAGGCTAATTTTATTTCTAACTAGGAGCCGTAGGAGTCGTCATGGCCGAAATCGATCATCATCCTCATCTGATCTATATGTCGTGGCCATATTATCGTAGAATTGAACACATGAAATTTTCGATCATTTCATGAAATGGTCGTATTTCATGAAATTTTCTCTGTCCATGGGCCACATCATGATGTGCCTTGGCCAGATCAATGATGAGAAATCGTTTGTCGATATGTTCAACTAAAAACGCAGCCACTTCATGAAATAGTCAAGATTATTTGATCATATCGTAAAATTATTACATTTATTGCCGAAAGAGGCGCTGGAAGCACTTTGTTTATGTACCAACATGGCGGCCGTGTTATTTCTCGCAGTGAAAAAGTGAATAATTCGTTATTAAAATGAGGAAGAAAAAAAGAGTTATGATGAAAAAGTACTCTGAAAATGTTTGTCGGACTAATAAGTACCAAACATAATTTATATTCTTTTTAAATATTTCATGGACGCCCTATATTCACGATATGGCCAATCGTGGATGACAAAATCGTGAAATGCACACGATTTAATGATCTGGTCAAATTTAGTTGCCCACATCATGAAATGATCGAAAATTTCATGATGTGGTCAATTCTACGATATGGCCACGACATATATAAAAATTCATACAAATTTTTCTATAATTTATCTACCTATAAAATAATTAGAGTGTCCACCACTGAAGTAACTTAAAATCGACCATAACCAAGTATTTATTTTATAAAATAAGCATAGTAAACTAATGTATGACAGAGCTCTATCTATCTCTCACATTACAAACTGTTTTGCAGCGAAGGTGATTCTAATTTTAGACTACTCCGTAACTACTTTACTCTGACGGATCCTACTTCGAAACTATCAATCAACTCGAAACCTCTCAACTACGATAACTCTGTACACCACTTTTTACCCTGGCTTTCGCTAATTTGACGCTAATAAAAATCGATAAAATGTATTTCTAAGCGCAAGGTGAGTAACCCCCACCAAATTCACATAAATCGTTGCGAGGTAGTCCTCATCTTTGAACTTCTTCGCAGGAAGGCTTCTTCGCGTAGTTTTCCTTTACAGACATCTATGTCTCTAGACAGACTTAGATAACTATAGTTTGTTTTTAATTCCACATAATATGACAACTATGTATGGTTTGTAGGTATGGATGTTTGTTACTCTTTCACGCAAAAACGACTGAACGGATTGGGATGAAATTTGTACCCTGGATTAACACTTAGGATACTTTTTCCGGAAAAATGTCTTATTCCCACGGGAAAATCTTACACAACGCGAGCGTAGCCGCGACCGGACCGCTAGTTATATCATAATACTCTTTCTCGTTTTCCCGCGGGTAGAGAGATATCTCAACCGAAGAAGACTGGACACATGCCACTTGTTCAGACAGTCTTCCCTCTGAGATATATTGAACGCGAAGTGCGACCATAATGGGACTAATCTGATTGTAAGAGCACCGAGGAGCCCGCCGACTAACTAACGGTTTTAATGCAGTCTTGTATTCTCAGCTGCAACTGTTGCAAATGCGCCTAAGAGGATTGCAGTTATTTGACGCCGGCAAACTTTGTGCCACTTACCTATCAATTCGGTTCCGTGAACTTAAGGTTAAGAAGCAGTGAATGTGGCCTAAAAGTTACGATAAATAAGTCCCTAGGAGCTTTGGTGGTGAGGCAAGAGCCCTACACACGCCCATCGCCCAACATTATCCATACCAACGTGTTTTTGAATTTAGAATCACAAATGTACGTTTATTCGACCTACAAAGGCTGCAAGGAATTTTAAATGTTATATGCGTGAAGCCAACCGGCGGCATTTGGCCTGCATGCTTTTGTTCAGGGCAGGCTCGTGCCCCTTGGCTGGCCGCCAGGAAGGAAACTGCTGTATCTTCATAACTACTAATAATAATTCAATGATGATTATAAATGAATCGGTTCGTTTTCCCTTAATCATCCAATCCAATAGAAACCGTATTCTCTATGACAGTCTTATATTGATAGATGATTCGTTAACTATTCATTTTCTTTGATGAGGGGAGGCTTTCAGAAAATAAGTCTGTTTGGATGGACTGAACAACAAATAAATGTATTATAATATAAACTATATTATAGTTTCACCATTGAATATGATGTCACTAATCAAAGATAACGATACGCGAGACATTTTTGTCAACTTTCCTAGAAGTGGAGTGATGCAAACTTATAATAAATGTTGTAGTATGTACATAAATAAAAGTATTTTAATATAGGGTGGCCCAAATAGTGATATTATATTAAAAAACAGTTTTCAGATGCCTCGTCCCAGGGTCTGTCCGAATCACCCCCATGTATGTTCCGCGATATTTTGTAGTTTTCGAGTTATGATATCTGTGGTTTTTTCGTCGTTATTTTTTTATTATGTTTGGTATGAAATGTACTTTCTTCCATAAAAGAACTGCTATCCCAACTCACAAGCTGGGTAAATTGAGGTCAAAAGTTGAAACGTACAATTTCAGTCAAGTACCCGTGCACGTCTCCGCTTATGTTTGTGGCCTCCAAATTGACTTTTTTTAACCATAGGCACCCATAGGCCTGGAAGAATAAGCGACAAACGTGTCCACGCAGTCCTATCTCATCTCAGCTTTGCGATTGTCTGTGGTCATATTTCAATTTCAACCCATGTTCCTAGAAAAAGTTGTTAGTTTCATGAGTATTGTCGCTGTGTTTCCGGTTGGCACCCTTCCTGTTTTGTTATACCTGTATTATATAAACCTTATTTAAATCCATGTTAAAAATGACCAGCGTGAAATGGAGTGGGGCCTTACAACCTAAAGTTTACCAATATCTGAAATATTTAATAGGTATCAGAGTTTTAGATGTCAAACAAAACTATATCTCGAATCGAAGTTCAGTCCAGTCTCGTCATTGACATTAATTTAGTTGACTAATGAAAAAAGAAAAAAAAAACATGTTTATTTACTTTCATCTCAGGTACTTACACTAAAACAAGAAACCCTTGAAAGTAAAATTTGATAAGTGCTATAATCCTTTCTCGATCGATATGTCCGGCGTTGTTGTGGTGAATTAGGTCCCAGGTCCCGTTCAAGCAAGGGTTTGTAATTTGTAAAAATAAACGTGTAGCTTACCTTAGGTATATTGTAACCTACCCCTGTAAACTTAATATACAGGGTGTTTGTAATGATAGGGTACCATTAGCCTATGATTCTAAATCACATGCCATCCGCAATTCTTTATTTTTAATGGTTTTACCAAGGACGTTAAGATCTCCTATGAAACTAACCGATAAAACTGACAAACATTTATCTATCTTCATGGTTTTACTACATAATTTCAACATAAATAACGTATTTTTTTTTAATTACAGGTCTCCACAGACTGACACAGTGCACTGAGTTTATCATGCCAACACACGAAAATAGTTTTAAAATATAAAGAATTAGGTTCACATCCACGAGGACACACTTCTTCTTATTCATCGTGTGAGTGTAAAGGGCCCCGGAGACGATCAAACGGTTTGACTCAAACCTTACGTGTTTGATCAAACCGTTTGAGGTCGGTTTGAACGGTTTGTCAAACGGCTCTGCGCAGTCTGATTCTATACGCTGTCGTAATTACACTTCTAACGCATCAAACACAACAAAATTTATTTATTTATTAAAAACTAATAATTACAAAAGACGTCATCATCACAGAATTGCTCCCAATACGATGACGCCAAATATGAAATTGCATCAAACGAAAAATATGAAATTGCATCAAACATGCTACAAACCGTTCAAACCACCTTTGTAAACAATCAAAATGGTTTGAGTCAAACCAAACTTTACGTGTTTGAATCAAACCGTTTGACCGTCTACGGGGCCCTTTAGGTTGAAAACCGACCTCACAAACAGGTGTCAGTGTTATAGAGCCGCCAAGGGCCACTGTCATGCCTCGTGTAACGACTAGACAGTAGCCGGGACCAACGGCTTAACGTGCCTTTCGAAGCACGGAATCATCTTTATTTTAGGAAAATCTGGTGATTCGGCCTGTAATGTCCTAACTAAACTGGGAAAAGTCTCACAAAGAGATTATTTCTTGACAGTCCAGCGAGATTCGAACCCGGAACTTCCGTAATGAGCGACGAAATCTCGCCTATTTGGCCACGGAGACTAAAATCATGGGCTAAATGTACCCTGTCATTTTGTGACACCTGACACTTACATCCGGTTTACGACCTGCATTGAGCAGGTGCCTCCCCCGAGCCGACAAGTTTATTTAAAACAAGTCATCATCACAGCGACTCGAACAGGGGCTCGAGCCTACCCTGAATTAGGGCGATTAGGCCTTAGTCGACCACGCTGGCCCAGTGCGGGTTGGTCGACTTCACACACAACCTTTGAATTTCTTCGCAGGAGTGTGCAGGTTTCATCACGATGTTTTCCTTCACCGTAAACGCGTAGAATAAACGTACATATGAATTCGAATTTAAAAACATATTGGTACGTGGTGGGTATCGAACCCGCGTCTCCCGGCCGGGAGGCAGCGGCCCTAGCCACTAGACCACCGACGCTCTTAAAACAAGTCATCTCAAAACAATTCCTGTGAGAGATTTCCCTGAAGAGTTCAGTACCTTGGATAAACAAGTCGACTGAAGCATGAACATTGAATAGCTTTAAAACACGCTCGCGAGAAAAGTGGAAACTAGTCTAGAGCCCACTTTGCGGTGCTACTAAACTAGCATAAGTTGTTGAATTGCTGGCTGAATCACAGGTAAAGTTGGCGTGGTGAATGAAATCAATATGTAGCCGTGTGGTGACGGCAGTACATTTGTCACCAACCCCTACTCTTCCCGTGGGTGTCGTAAGAGGCGACTTAGGGACTACACATTGAACAGGGAACGGGCAGCAGCGCTCTCTGATACAGTAACCTTTTAACCTGCGATCTCCGACCCGCCTGCCAAGCGTGGAGATTATGGCAAAACCCTCCACTTAAGTGGAGGAGGCTCATAGTTTAGCAGTGGACTGTAACGGGCCGTTGATGTTGATGTTGATGAAATCAAGATCAAAGAACAAAACCGGCCAAGCACGTGTCAGGCCACGCAAAGTGTATGGTTTGTGTATCTGTTTTTGACAGTTAATATTCATCAAAATATTTTGCTATGATATTTGTACCGAATTTTATTATAATTTGATAAAGACTACCTAAAACAGTAAATTAATTGATTTAATAAACGGTTCATTTCATGATTTTAGAGCCATTGGTTGATGTTTCCTACATTTTTCTCCTGAAGCAATCTGCTGCGCTTTTACGAGTAATTAAGAATCCTTTAGTGCTGTTTATCTTTTATTATGGGCGGTTTACCGACATTATAAACCTGTAGATTATTATTATTACAGATAACGTCAGTTAAGCCTTCGATCGATCGAAGTGTTAAGCTCTGTGAAAGACCGAGTTCACAGTGCATTATAGCTCCATCTGTCGGTATATTTACAAACTACCGACATTCATGTTTCAAGTTACATTGAATGAAATTATCATGAATACGATGCGCTTGCTCAATACTATAGATTTATTATTGTTACAGATAACGTTACATTGTAAGCAAAAAATGAAAAATTATTCGCTTTATAATTATGAAACTGGTAATAAGACTGGTAACAGTAATGTTATACTGGTAATAATATTTTCGAAGTTCAGTATCTCTAAGTTTGTTATTATATTAGTCAAGATGGAGAGGCTCTGGGGGGAGGGAGGGGCTCTGGAATCAAAAGAATTCTTATCGTGTGGGTTGTATCCATTTGTCTTTGGTATTATAAGATTGTTTAAACTTAAAAAAAAATATTCTGTAGAATGTTATGTACTTTGAATAAAAAAAATATCTTTGTATTTCTATTTTTACTTATATATATCTGTTTCAGATAATATATATTTTTTTAATTATGGCACTAGTCGTGCTTTGAATGATTTTGACTTTGATTTTGATTTGAATAAATGATTTTGACTTTGACTTCTCGTAGTCACGGTAAACTGTCACTGCAAAGTTATGATTAATTGGCGCGTTTCGGATAATACACGTCACCTCCCGGTAGCTGCAAGGATCGCGGATAAATCGAATAGTGATTAGTAAGTATTATTTATGGCATTGTTGCAATTCCATCAGGCGAGACCGCAGCGCGCGACTGCTCGTAAATCATTTAAATAATTCGGACGGTGGACGTCGGGGGCCCGACGTACACTGCAATACGTTGACCACTATACAACTACCGCGTTTTAAATGCTTCCTACTCGACTTGCTAGTACAGTGCACGCGAAGCTAGCTACTAGGATTATTTGTTATCGTTGCGCGTCTGTAGTCTGAGCGGAATAAACGTGGATAAAAGTTTATTGACCCGAACTTTAGTTAGGTGTGCGAAACTCGGTCGCTATTTTGTTCCTCCATTCAGTGTTCGTTAAGGTGTGTACCCTTGCCAACTTGCAGTTTTTTAAGGTCTAAGGCTCGTAAACGAGCAAGCAGAAAGTTCCAGAAAACGTATATACCGGGTGTCCAAAAAGGGTATTTGCACTTTTAAATACCAATAAATCGTCTTTTTCAGGGTAGATAGCAAAAACAAATATAATGTCATTCATAGAATTTATTGGAAATTTAGTTGAAATGGATTCGTATACCGGAGCTCAGCGCGCATTTTGTGTACGAGCTTATTATCAAAACAATAATTCGATAATAACAGCTCGCCGCTTACATCACGCGCAGTTCAATGTACGGGACATTTCTTTATCTTCCAGTGCGAATATCATTAGAAAATGGATTAAGACGTAATGGACGTCATTTGGACAACATATTTTTTTTTGTCGTAAACTCCATTGTATGTACTTTTTGCAAATAGTAATAAAATTATGAAATGATATATTTTTCATATATAATGTTTGAATATAAACTGCCAACACCCTTTTTGGACACCCGGTATTAAGCTTGGATATATAACCTTTATTTCGCATAGACTGATTTTTATTAAAAACATTAATTACTATACCAAAAACGCCATTGAAGTCGAGCTGTTCCTATTGTTAAATTCGCTACTGCTTCTAAACTACAACAGACGCGGACACGGTTCCTACGGGATATTACGAGTATTGGCATTTCATTTATCTTTCATCCGTACAGAAAAAATAAAAAAAACTACGATGCGCTAGGAACTAGGTACATGAATTTTAATTTCACATCAGGCATGGTCGCGTGCTTACCCTGTCTGTTACTACGAGTTGTGGCGTATTTGCGATAATAGTCATAGATTTTTGTGTGAATGTACTTTTATCCACTTTTATGCCGCTTAGACTATAGGATGCGCTGTAAGACTGACAGCGCGCACGAGTCGATAAGTGTGGGCCGACCCTTAGCGTAGTTGACTAATGGCGGAGCGTCCTAATTCGGGGAAGAAGGCTCGATTAAAATTTCCCCGGCTAGATAGAGTGAAGATCTGCGGAAAGTGGCTGACCTGGCAGCTGTTCAGGCCCGGATCTACAATTTTTTCGAACCGGGGCTAAAACTTGATAGTGGCGCCTCCTCCCTTCAGTGTTTGAGAAAAACTGTTATAACTTATTATACATACGCTGATTACTCGCACACGTGTTTGTCACTTGACGTTCGACTGTTCGAATTTGTTCGGCTCGGCTCGTATTCTCGTATAGAGGTGACGAGGATTCCCTTGGCAGAAATATCACGCACAATTATGTTCAAAAACTAACTGGGCGTATGGAAATACAAAAGTTTATATTTCAAACATATTATATTATGATGTATTAATATTCGATTACTTGATAAATACCTATGAGATTGTAGGATAAGAGGTTTCACTTGTTCGATATTTCGAATTCTTGTCTCAAGGATTTAGCGCCCCCATGGAACTGCCGCCCGGGGCTAGTGCCCCCCTTAGATCCGGAGCTGCAGCTGTTGGATGCGTGCAGGCGAAGATCGGGCCAAGTGGCGCGCCTTGGAAGAGGCCTTCGAGCAGCTATAATGATGATGATTATAAAAATTGCTACGATAATTATCAAAATTACTGACAACGTGAACTAATTGAACTGTACAAAAATCCTCAGCTATTTTGTTTAGAAGTGGCGCCCTCTTTCAAACTCATTTAGATCTTTGTCTCATAAAGATAAAAAGATAAAGATAATCTCATTGGTTTTTACTTCAATATTTTAAAAATAACAGCTTAAATGAGTGTCGGTAGTCTAGTGGTTAGGGCCACTGGCTCCCGTCCGGGAAGCGCGGGTTCGATCCCCATCATGTACCAATGTGTTTTCGAATTTCGAATTCATAGTACGTTTATTCGACGCTCTTATACGGTGAAGGAAAACGTCGTCAACGTCGTGCGAAGAAATTCAAAGGTTGTGTGTGAAGTCGACCAACCCGCACTGGGCCACGCATATGAGCTGTTGATGTTGATGATGATGAACAGCTTAAAAGGTCTCGCCATCTTACACCTACCCATCTCTTGATAAAGTGGAAAGCCTAAATCCGATACGTTGTTTATGGCCTGTCCTCACTACGACTAACGCCCTACTATTACTCACCAGCGGATTAGTCATTAACTATAACTAGTGGTATAGGTCGTCTTCATACCCTGTGCTTATTATTATTATTTATTTATTCATTCAATTTTGCTTAGTCCCACAATGTTGACATTACAGCAGTATAGTAAACTATAAAAGAAAAAGAATACATTTATTTACAGCGCACAATATACAAAATGAAACAAAACAGGTACATATCGTAATCAATAAATAAAATCAACAGAAAAACACAACAAAAAGAAATATTTTGAATTTTCATACAAATTGATCAGCTGATCAAGTTAATTTGTATCCAAGTAGAAGTTTTTTTTAAACTCTATAGTCTGTGTGAGGTATCGTTGGATAGGTTATAAAAAATATTGAGGTTATGCGAAAACCATTTTTCAATTCTAGCGTACGTTTGAGAAATAATTTGTTTTAAAGTGCTCATTTTTGTTAGAGCCAAGTCCCCCGCTACCAGCGAAGCCGTTGTATTTGAAAATGTGAAAAAAATCATGGAAGTCCATAATGTGAATTTAAAAGTGAGGTGGAAGAATGCATAACCTTAAATAACAGAGTTAGGTCTTAACGTAGGTATACGACTTAGGCCCTAAGCTAAACGTGAAGGGTGGACTGCAGGTAGCTATCGCATCCCTATACGCATAAGTAAACTGGAGACTAAGGGAAGACTGCAAGTGGCTATCGAACCCTTAGCTCTTCGGCTTTACTTGAGGACTGCAAGTGGCTACCGCTCTAGCTGATCCGTCCGCTAGGCTATAGAATAATTGCGGCCGCGCGTCTGGTTATATACTCTTCGTGCGCCAGCGCCTGACCCATCACAGTGTAGTAAGACGTTGAGTGAGACGGGCTGTGAGCTAGAAAGTATTCGAGCCCGCGCGTAGTTGACAATGGTCTTGCTACAAAAGGAAAATGACTTTGATGAACGTTAACTGTCTAAAACCTACCTAAGAAGTATTGGGCAACTACGGAACCATACACTTTGCGTGGCCTGACACGTACCTAGCCGAAACAATGCCTTGCTACGGTTACTACGGTGTTGCTGGTGTCTACGGTGGTGGGTCTACAAAACATGCGTCGTAGCACTCATGTTATGGAGCGTCGTTGGTGATGTAGTGGTTAGGGCCGCTATCTTCCGTCCGGGAGGTGCGGGTTCGATTCCCACCACGTACCAATGTGTTCTCCAATTTCGAATTCATATGCGCGTTTATTCGACGCTCTTCGACGATGAAACCTGCATATTCCCGCGAAGAAATTCAAAGGTTATGTGTGAAATCGACCAATCCGCCTGGGCCAGCGTGGTCGACTAAGACCTGATCGCCCTAATTCAGGGTAGGCTCGAGCCCCTGTTGATGATGATGAATCAATCATATTATGTATGTACAAAATAAGAAACAACATAGCGAATCCGCTGTCGAGTCCAGCGGTTGCGAATGCGGCCCCCGCCGGGCCACAAGTTCCAATGAGATTCTAAAAGAACCGCTGTGAAAATAGTAAACACGATTTGTGACGTGAAAAGAAAAATTTCTGCGCTACTTTGATTCGATTTCTAGAATTTGGCATGGGGGGGGGGGTTGAAATGTACATGTTGAAACACTTCGCAGTCAGTAGTGATGTACCTATTGAAACTCATTTCACTGGCTACAGGTTAACAGATTTTACACGTTGAAATGTGTTGTTTCAGTCAACCATCATCGTTGAGTGGATTGTAAGGTGTCATTGACTACACCACACACTGAACTAACTAACCCTGGTGTCTGAGTTAAAGATCCGCTAAAGGCCTCCGATGAGTAGTAAGCCATACTAATAGCTCAACATGCTTTTCGAAACAGAGAGTCATCTTAGTTTTCAAACCATCAGGTGATATATATATACTACATACCAAACTATACCAAACTGGGGATAGTTTCGCAAAGTATTTTTTATTAGGGATGGGACCACCTTATATGTCTGTGGATGGGACAGTCTCCATAGGGCATTAAACCCAGAATCTCCGGATCAAATGTTGAACGCTTTCACCGTTAGACTATGTAAACTGATGATTTGCTACAATTACGCGATTAACCTATTTCACGATTGTATAGGTAGGTAGTTATATAGTCACGTTTTATAACGAGCAATTCTTGCATATAAATGGCTGCAACGATTTCAATAAAATTTTGTATATAGGGGGTTTCAGGGGCGATAAATCCATCTAGCTAGGTTTCATTCTTAGTGAAACGGGTTTTCCCCGTGTTTTCAGGCAAAAAATATTGCTACACAATATCATTAATAGATAGGTAATTTCGCTATCGCCGATAACGTAACATTAGCTCAGTCGGAAAACCGCATGACTTCAAAGCCTGACTCTCGAGTTCGAATCCTTCAATGTTTTTGTTTTTTAAATTCATATTTCTTTTATTTATTACTTGGATTTAAAAAAATCCTTTAATTATTAAAATACAAAAAAGACAGAAAATACATAATATTTTTATATATTTTATGTTTTTTTCGTAGTCCGAATGTTTTCCAACAGGTTTTTATGGTCGCCCAGCTACTTGTATCTAATCTACGGACAAAATTCATGATAATTTCGAATTAGTTGTGTTGTGGCTATTTATTTAGCTTGTCACAGCCGTGTCAATATACAAATATTGACACGGCTGTGACAAGCTAAACCACAAGGTAATAAATGGAATTAAACATGGGTCGAGGTAGTGCGTTTTCCTGTGGGAAATCAAGTAAGACCTCATAATGACAGTTGTTGGCAAATATCATTAGTAAACATTTTTATTTTTTATAGGATCTAGACACACACCAACTTTAGTAGGCTTCGGAATGCGAATCACACTAATATTATAAATGTGAAAATATATAGGTATATTAATATTATATTTGGATGTTTGCATGTTTTGATGTTTGTTTCGCTTTCACGCCTAAACTACTGGACGGATTTGGACGAAAAATGGAATGAAGATAGTTTGTAACTTGGATTAACACACAGGATACTTTTTACCAAAAAAAGTCTTATTCCCACGGGAAAATCTTACATAGCATGTACAAATACATACTTATTTTTTACTCAGTTATTTATTACTCAGGCATTTTTGCTCTGGGCTGGATTCCAACCCGCTTCCTTGAGCTTTGCAGGAAAGCTCAACCATCACTACGGAGTGCTTATAGGTGACCACGGAATATAAAACGAAATATCCCGTGTAGGTGATCCAGGGGACTTGACGCGTATTACCAACTTGATCGTTTCGCAAACCGGCGCGATTCGCCAACGGGCAGCTACACTCACGTGTTTCGATTTTCCCGGGGTAAAATGTACCCTTTTATTTTAATATAGAATTAAAATTAATGTTTATATTGATTTTGCTTCATCTCAATCTGTTCAACCGTATAAATATCCATTTGAAGTAATTATCTACCTGAATATACCAAAAGAATATACGCGGGCAATATAAGCTCGTACGTAAAATACTTGGTTATTTCACGTTGTTTTCATATGAAGTGTTCAGTAAAAAAAACTGCACATCGAGCATTAAATCTCCATTTAAATTGGGTGCGACTGCGGGCAGTTCAGTCCGGAACGAACCGGAGTGCACCGCCATATGTGCGGACTGCGGACCAATTCATAAGTGCATAGCAAATAGTTAGTTTTTTTAATGGTCCACGTTTGAATTGGAATATGCGCAGTAAGGTGCATTGTCGTAAACGTATTTCGTGATAGTTATCGCGAAAGTTTAAAATCATATATTAATGGAACATTTTAAATATTTCTAGAAAAAACTAACAAGGTCTATAAATTAAGTTTAGAAAACTAAAATTATATTTTTTCTCTTTCAAGTCTTAAACTCTTAACCAAGAATGCTGCTAAATATACAACACGGATGAATTTAATTTAAAGCTAAATCCTCTTTAAAAAATAATAATTAAATAACCATTAATTTTTGAAAGTGGATCTTATGAAAGGCGTATATTAAGCGGGTGTTGTAGTGTGGCATCAGTAGGACCCACAAGAGCAGTGTGTAGGGACTCTTGTGAGTGTGTTTGGTAGTGACGCGGGGCCCCCGTAAATAATGGCTTTGTGTGGAGGACCCACTCACTAGCTCGAACCAAGCTATGCATTGCCACACAATAAAAAAATAGGCTCAGTATGAAAACTCCTTTGCTTTAGATAAAAGTAAATTGAATATGTTGAAAACCAAATAAACTTTCGCTACAATTTTCTTTTAGGCGCTGCTGTCGACCTAACAACCCTCAAGATCAACAGTCAGAGAAGATGCATTGTCAAATAAAAATATTTGATTTGATTCTACGTAATTACTTATTTCCGTGAACATTTCCGGTAGTTGAAAGAAAAGCAGATTAGGTACCTCGAGAAAGTGATTTTCGAATTGCACTCGTATACATTTAGAACCCTCGCTAATACTGTGCAATAAAACTTCACTTTCTGCTCGATGCAACAATCTAATATTCTATGATAAAATATTAACAGGCTAACAAATTTTCAACCTAGCTAACAAATTTTCATGCATTAAACCATGATTATCGCGTAGCGGGCCATCGGCATTGCGGGCGTGACAGGCCGGCACGTAACACCACGTTACGTCACGTCACGGGCGTCACGTCATATCGCTATCGCCGGCAGCTGACGGAGACGTGACACGGACGTGTCAACCAACTCTACGCAGCTAAAACAACTGGCGAAATAAAGAGGACGCAACAACACGAACGTTATACGTGGGGCATACTGAAAGTATCTGGATCTACAATAAAAGAATGAAAAAACAATAATAGAATTCGAAAATTGAACTCCTTGGGAACATGCTACATTTTAATTTTCGAAAATTATGTGTCGCTATCAAAATAAATATAAAACTCAAAACTCAAACTCAACTCGTGAACATTTTCGTTAAATGATTTTTTATGATTTTCGTTGTGGCGTAAGGCAACAAGAGAGTTTAATTGGCATTTGGTGATGGAGCATCATGTCGCAGCTCTGTGTATTTGTGGTTTGGAGAATTTAGACTTGGACGTGAGCATCTCCATGCCGAGGTATGTGAAGGTCAGCCGACGACTGCGGTTACAGACTCTAATATTGACACCGTACGACAACTTATTGAAACTGACAAAAAAATTACTTGCCAGCAAATTCGTGCTTTGTTAGGCATTGGAATGAGCCAAGTGCAAAACATTTACATGTGCATCTGAAGGTTCGGAAGCTTTGCACTCGATGGATACCGCATGACTTAACGGAGGACCAGAAACAACTGCGTGTCCAGTGGTGCCGTAAAATGATAAAAAAGTTTAACGGAGAACAGTCATTGGCTGTCTAAGGCCAGTTTATACTTTGACAAGCACAAATGTGAGTTGCAAGTGCGAGTTGCAAGTGCAAGTTGTCAAAACAAAAATTTCATATCTTCCTGTTGTCAAAAAGCATATTATTTCCTGTTGCCAAGGAAACACTTGCACTTACAAAAAATAGACCGGACTTCTATTTTTTGCAACGCCGAGTGTTTCCTTGGCAACAGAAACCTTGCAACTTGCTACTTGTCGAAGTGTAAATCGGCCTATATTCTTTTTTTGGCCAATCAGGACATTACACTACAGTATCGGTTGAAGATCAAAGGACAGTAGTGGCTGCCTGACTGAGTCTTAGAAAAAGTTCGCGAAAAGCGTCCTCGAAGTAATGTCCTCCTTCTCCACGATAATGCGTCCTAACCCGGTTGCCTGGAAGAAATTGCTACCTTAGCAATAAGGCCGCCAATTGTACTATTTTTACTTCTGTAATTACTGTATGTTTCTGTCTGTGTGCAATAAAGTATATTTAATTCATTCATTCATTCATTTAGAAGCCTATTTGAAGGCTTCAAATGTGGAACTCATGACGCATCCGCCTTACAGCCAGGACCTCGCACCCTGCGACTTATTTTTGTTTCCAAAAGTTAAAGACAAACTCAGAGGCACACGTTTTACGAGCCCTGAATCGGCGGTGAATGCGTTCTATGAAGCCATTGAAGGTCCCTAAGGAAGACTGGCCCAACTGCTTTGTACGGTTGTTACAGCGAATACAAAAATGCATTAATTGCGGGGGAATATACTTTGAAAAACAATAAATGTATCTTATTTACCAGAATCAAGAAACTTGCAGTATGCCCTAAGTACGCTAAACTATAGGTAGATAAAGAGGCGCGGGGCGGGTGTTTTTTTTTCTTCTTCCTAACTAATGGCGACACATCTCATTATACTTAGATGTATTTCGCCAGTGTCAGTAATAAGCATCGTACAGACAACTCACCTGTCAATAGGGGATCGGACTACTTTTTATTTTTGTTTTATAAATCCAAACTTCTTAGTTTCTGCTAGCTATCGAACTCTAAAATAATTTTTGCTCTATCTTTAAAATTTACCGAGTTATAAAAGTTTGAAATTCAAGATTAGACAGAGAGGCACATACCCACTTGTGACGTCATTTGTTAGTAACGCCATATAATCTCCATACAAAAAATCGTTTTTGAAAGAGACAGACATATTGAAACTTTAAAAAACCACTGTAAATTCGTTTTTCAACCGATTCTATTTTCTTCTTCGCGAATTGTCTGCTACTAATCTATATTTTAAAAATAATTCATAAAATATGGTAAATTCATAAAATATGGTGATCAGTCCGATCCCCTAATCCTTGGTCCCACCTTTGTACCATAATCCACGCTTTCCAATCCTTGCGCTGAACAAATCGATTGTACTGAGTTCATTACGTACGTTTGACGACAGATGGCGTTGATAGTTTCCAGAACTAGGTAACGATATGTTTTTGTCGTTTGATGATATAGCGAGCAAAGTTCAATACTTATCTATCTCAAATGTTGATATTGATATTGTTTATTTTGGACCGATTTTTTTAAATCTGTTACTAATGTCAGTGACAGATTAATAATATTAGTTAATAATTGAGCATTATGTGCGTAGCGTAAATAATATGTCAAACAATCCATCTTTAATCAATAAAACACTCAAACAATGGCGACAAATGTGGTTGGTTATTGCCAATCTCAAATAATTTATGTCGTCACGGTTCGATGGGCTCGAGCCTACCGTAAATAAAAACACTAATAATACTTTTTCAATACACCTTGCTCGAAAATTTAACTTACGAAGGCAGTAAACTGTGCGGTAAATGCGTTTTGCCGCACTAGTGCGATTTTATTACAATTTTTTTTTAATTCCTACGGTCTACAAAATTATTATTCAGCCAGGATGATTTTGACACTAAAAAATATTTAAATCGATTCATACAAAGAGAAAAGTAATTTATATTTTTTTATTTCAACAAATTGTATCAAATATATTATCAGCCAGTAATATTCTAATTATGAAAATAAAATTATCTCGATTTAACAAAGAATCAATTCGTAGAGGCTGAATGTCCGCCAGAGCCTTTTCTCCGTAATTATGCTTATAAAAAAGAAACAAATATCGATTTGTGGTTGGCGCCAATTTTGTGAAATTTTCATTTAATTGTTTTACATTGAATGTTGTTTTATGAGTGATTAAGTGTTGATATTTAGTGATAAATGTGAATAGTAAGGATGCTCAAACTGCGCACGATATAATAAAGATTAGTTTTTACAACTTCTACATGGTAAATTTTACCTGTAATATCATAGCTTTTGTAGGGGTACCTTCTTAACCATTTCAATTTAATTATTTACTATCAGTTTTCTCACAAGTGTATTGAAAAACGTCGTACAACACACGGATCTTAGGTTTTATAACAAACTCGTGACATTATAAACCCTCGCCTGCGGCTCGGGCTTACAAAAGTCACCTCGTTTGTAATAAGCCACCTACGATCCTTGTATCGTAATGTACTATTTCAATACACATTGCTCGAAAATTGAACTTAGGAGGGCAGTAAACTGTACGGTAATGCCATTTACCGAACAAGTATGATCTTATTAATTTTTTTTTAAATTTCTATATATTCTAACAGAAATATTTTTCTAATATCAAAAAAATAAATTGTTCTTACAAAGAAAAAGGCATTTATATTTTTTTCATCTCTCATGCTCTGAAAGTAGTCCAATAATGATCCCAAAGAAAGGATGGTAAGTAACTTTGAAATTCAAACACTTCTTTTTATAATTTTCATAGAAAGTTTTTTTTTTCTTCTTCCTAAGTAATGGCGACACATCTTATATCTAGACGTAAGTATTTCGCGAGTAACCTTGGATGATTGTTTGGTGAATTGGGCTCAGTAATGTGATAGTACAATTACTGAAGCCACCACGGGACCTCTTGTCATCATCTAAAAATGTCAGCAAAGTGTAAGCGATTCAATTGTTCTAAGTCAAAGTCAAAAATTATTTATTTCCATAAGATGTTATTACATCACTTATTAGATCCGTCATTGAATTTTTTTGGGTGAGTTCACTAACACAATGGCGGAATCTGTGGAGAAGAGCTCACCGAAGAAACTCCACAGTCGTCGCATCTTTTGCGTTTCCTTTTTTAAATAAAATATTGTCAATTACAAAATGAATTCTAATTATATATTGAAAAAGCCTGCTACTCAAACAATCTATTCCCATGGACATCTGTCCACTAAGTAATCAAATATCTTATAATAACCTCTTTTATACAATTTCTGTTTTATAATTATTTTAATCTTGTCTAAAGATAAGTATTATACACTAAACACTTCAATAAACTAAAATTAAAAAATTAAAACGAAGATACGTCTGCCTTTGTCAGATGCTGACAAAAGACCGGGGCGGGGGTTATAAGTTTTTATTTTTAATCAAGAAACGACGTTTAGTTTATTACCGAATTTTTGAATTTGATGAACATGTAAGGGGATGACTAATGTATGTTGAAATGACGCCGGGATAGAAAAATAAAATATACTGCGCTGACCTCGAATCTATACCTATACGAGTACCTATATGGTAAAAATGTAACTGCCCGATAACGTACCTACATAAAAGAATAAAATAAATAATATAAGGTCTTTATAAAAGAATAGGATAAGGGCAATCGAATGATGATTGAACGATCCGCCGTGTGGTGACGGCAGAGTAGAATACATTTGTCACCAACCCCTACTCTTCCCGTGGGTGTCGTAAGAGGCAACTTAGGGACTACACATTGAACAGGGAACAGGCAGCAGCGCTCTCTGATACAGTAACCTTTTAATCTGCGATCTCCAACCCGCCTGCCAAGCGTGGAGATTATGGCAAAACCCTCCACTTAAGTGGAGGAGGCTCATAGTCCAGCAGTGGACTGTCACGGGCCGTCAATTTTTTTATTTGAATCGAATGATGATGATGGATGGAATGCATTTGAGCTGCATTCTAGTTGCAAAGCGGCAGTTAAAATGGAGTCAACTTACTTCAAATCATCATCTAATTATATTCTATACATATATTATAATAAAATTGTAACTGGTCGATGTCTATACATAGAAGAGACTTGAGAAAAAATGATATGAGGGGTCTTTAAAAAAGTTACAGAATTATTTTTATGATGTCTGTCTGTCTGTTTTTGTTTGTTGGCGTATCACGCATAAACAACTGCTAGCTTCGATCACAGAAGACCGCTAGGAATTGGATGCTGTTTTCACAATATTATTCTTGGAGGTCTCACTTAAAAATTGATACGTCATTTTGATACGTCGCCCAAGTCTTCATTATTGTGCTAAGAAAAGTTACTCTCGGTGGTAAAATTTTGATCACAATATATCAATATAAAATTGACAATAGGGTATTTGTATCTGGATGATCGGTTTATCATCCATACAAATACGCAATCATCATCACAGCTCGCGCAACCTGTTATTAGCGCTGGACCTTGTATGTAGCAGATTCATCATTCGGTCATTCATTCGTTCAGATTATTATACTCATTACATTATGTCAGTCACCCTAATGAAAGACATCGTAGTTAAAAGGCGTTACAGTCGGAAATCAACATCATTTGTTATTATGTTCTACTGTATAATCAATCAATCAATCAGCCTATTGCAGTCCACTGCTGGACGTAGGCCTCCCCAAGGGCACGCCAAAGCGCACGATCACCCGTTTTCCTCATCCAGCCTCCACCAGCGACCTTCCTCAGGTCATCGGTCCACCTGGCGTGGGGGCGTCCCACACTACGTTTCCCGAGACGTGGTCTCCATTCGGGAACCCGTCTGCTCCAACGCTCGTCGGTTCTGCGACAGACGTGGCCAGCCCACTGCCTCTTCAGCTTGCTACACTTCTGTATAAAGGGCGCTCAAAACAGATAATTTTCTCAAGTACTATTTATTGACCGAGCGAGCACGAAGCGTTTCCGTTTCAGCTTGGCCAAAATTGCTTTTGTGTCCATCTGTCTGTTTGGTACACCTTACAGGTCGCATTTCTCAACCGATTCTCGTGAAATTTTGTGAGCAGGTTCTTGGAAAATTTAAAAATTTATGGAGTTATGAGGGTTGAAAACGTAAGAAAATCATAAATCAGCCATTTAAAACAATATTTACTCGCGAGGTCTACAGCTCACGGAGCCACAAGCTTATATTTTTACATTCGTACAGATAAAACATGACAAAGCATAAATAATTACCAAAGAAAATCTTCATCGGTTTCGAGCAACCTGTGTGTGTAAAGCAGTCTCCTTGCTGACTGTACCTAAAGGTTGATCGAGGTAGCAATTGTTAAGATTTTTACACTATAGCGTGCCAGGGGGCAGAAACAATGGCTTAAATGTAAATATTCCGGTTCGTGGCTTGTCTCTATTAACATATGCACATAATTTGCAACAATACCCGGCAATGGCGGCCGTAGTAATATTGAGCAATAAATTACAACTAACCGGCCCTACTGGATATTACGCTAAAGCCGAAATGCTACGAGGATTCGCTAATTAGAACGAATTTCGATCCAACATTAATTAATATAAGGGTTACCATTGTTTTTGGTATGCTCTATTGGGTTGGGTATGCTAAAATTTCTTGACTATACAGCATGAAATTTACATCGTTTTGTTCCCGCCGTGTAGTGATAGTACCCGTAAAAACTGAACTTTTAAAAAAAAAACCTGCTACATAAATATTTTTGTGCTCTCCATACAAATCGGAAATGTTGGTCGGGAGTCTCACTTTGTATGGAGAGACCAACAATTTTTTTGTCGCTGGAATTTTTTTTCGCGAAACGTTGTTCAGTTTGACGAGTACTAACACTACACGGTTGGAACAAAACGATGTAAATTTCATTTGAATTTCGGTGAATAGAAATACGAAAAACATTTTTTTTGTTTTCTATTCTATTTTGAGTTTTTTTTTACACAATATATTTTCGTACTTTTAACGGAAAAAAAGTTAAAGATTTCGTTAAAAAAACCAAAAACCTAATGACATATTTGACTTTTATTAAGAAATCTAAGTTTTTACAAAAACCTTGTACAAAGTAATCCTTGTTTACGTTTAACGGTTTGACATTGGAAAGGGTTATATTTCGTATTATTGTCGTTAATCAAATCAACGAATATTGTTGTTCGTTTCATAGCCATTTTGCCGTATGACGTCACACGGTCAAAAATTTAAAACCATTATATAAAGATGATAGACGATCTAAAGTTTAGATTCTAAACGATAAAGCAGTCAAATTATTTTCTTAGAATAGTCTAAATTATCAATTAAAAATGTGAAAAAAATACTGTTTTTTTGTCACACCCAATTAGCAGAATTCGGTACCACAGCGGATCATGCTTTGCTACATACCTACAAGCTACCCTTAAAATTTTCCATTGGAATTTTCACGCGACTTTTCCTTATCAATAGGAAAAAATAAGTACTCCACACTTGTTATTTGATTCAACTCCTCACAAATTATGTGATTTAAAAAAAATGTTTTCGATTAATTTATAAGGCAGGTACAATTAGTTAATCAGTTAGATGTTTTTTCAAATGCTTTCGTACACGAGACACGAGCCAGCAGCTGTACAAAAGTATGATTTTTAAATTAACAAATAAATAAATAAAACTGACATTGTTTATGTACTTTATTTTAGTTTAGTAGTTCCTCCTTTGATTAGGAAGAACGCTACTTTTTACCGTACTTAATTATCAAGAGAAATATCACATTACGAGCGGGTGGATTAGTTTTTTTTACTCAAAAGTTAGATTTCGTACGCCTCGGCTTCGCACGGATAAATGAATTCATACTTAAACACATTTTAACCAACTTCAAAATGGAGGCTAGTTAGAGATCTCAGTTAGCGTTTCAGCATTTTTTTAAATCCTTTTTCGAAGGGGGAAGTAGGAATTAGAATCCACCATTTTAAAATTGATAAACTAATGTAATCAGACTTTGACGCGTGTTACAGCATTTTTTTAAATACCTACTCAAAGGGAGTAAACGCATTTCTAATCCCTACTTCCCCCTCAAAATAAGAATTTCAAAAATGCTGAAACACAATAAACAAATACATTTTTCAGTCTAAATCAAAATTTTCAAGTTCCTGCCTTTATAAATGACAGACTTTCCAAACAATAATTTAATCCCTACTTTCCCCATCAAAATATAGATTTTGATAAAATGCTATATCACGTGTCAAATGATTTATTAATTTCAGTCTAAATCCAAATTTTCTAGTTCCTACCTTTAGAAACGTCAGACTTTTTTTTACAAACATTTAATATCCCCTCGTATTTATAACGGAAACACTTACGTAAAAATGGAAACTATGTCTTCCAACGTTTCGATCCTGTATTACGAGGATCTTCTTCAGGGAAATTTAATTCCTACTTTCCTTCTCAAAGTATGGATTTTGATAAAATGCTAAAACACCTGTCAAATAATTTGTCAATAGCAGTCTAAATCCAAATTTTCAACGCTTTTACTACGACGTAGACCGCTACTACGACGTAGTCGCCCGTTACGGCGGCGTAGCTGATTGCTACAAAAACTACAATCTGCATGTATTTTTGCATGTTTTATGGTCTCAGTCAATTCAGCGCTTAAAATATTAGAGAAAGTAAATAATAATTATATTCATAATCAAAATTGGTATACACACATTTCGTTGTTTATAAGATATTCACATATAAACAATTAACTTAAATCAGGCGTCAAAATTCCCGTAGAAGTGTTTAATATCCTAATCTAGGTCTAGGTACCTAATATCAAATGAACCGTTCAGGGTTAGACTGAACTAGTGCGGATTCACTTCGCTACCAACATTTAACTTTGTTCTTCGCCTAACTGGTTGGAGGAAACAATTGAAAACTGAAAACTTAAATAAGTTCAGAACACGCAATATACTGACAAGTTCGTACGGCATCTACGAATAGAGAATTTTATTTACGTTTCGAATGGAAATGAAAATACGCTTCGAGTTTAGTCTCTGCGGTTTTGACGTATTCATTCACAGATGATAATAGGGGATCGGACTGCTTTTATTTTATTTAATAAATCGAAACTTCTCAGTTTCTGCTATGGAACACTTAAAGAATTTTTGCTCTATCTTTAAAAATTTACTGAGTTGTAATGGTTTGAAAATCAAGATTAGACATAGAGACACATACCTGGTTGTGACGTCATTTGTTAGTAACGCCATAAAATCTCCAAAAAATCACTGTAAATTCGTTTTTCAACCGATTCTGTTTTTTTCTTCATAAATCGTCTGCTACTAATCTATATTTTAAAAATAATTCATAAAATATGGTAAACAGTCCGATCTCCTATTAATTATCTTCGTTTTCAAGCTAAAATTAGAATAAGTGTAGAGAGTCCACGCCGTAGTCATTCTTTGTGTCATTACACACAACAAATAAAATAAGTAAAATGTTTCCATGTCCGGTAGTAAGCCCTGAGACAAGTCATAGTTTGTTTTGAATTATGAAGTACTACCTATTGAACTACTATTACTATTAATTACATTTTCAATCATATGCGTTTTTCCTTGGAATTGATTGAACAAAGAGGTGAAATGGGTGCGGGACGGCGGCGGCGGCGGCGGCGGGGCGGGCGCGGCCGAATGACCTAGATACGATCACAGAAAGGGACCCTAGATGCGAGCACTATTTTATCAGACAGGAAACGTCCTATCAAATGACAGATGCAGCTATATCGATCTTGCCCTAGGAGTGGGGCGGGGCTTGAGCTCCGGAGGCGGGGCCTCGGGGATGTAACTGGGACCTGGGACTGTGCACTGCAGATTAATTTTCCTAGAAGCCGGATCGATGCTGCGAGGCAGCCAGGTATCCGGAAATAGAACTACCTAGCGGAGCCATCGTTATTTCCCTCAGCCTTTCCTCCGACATTTCTATGGAAAAAATAAATCAAAAGGTACAGCTTGCTTTTAAGTACAGATGATGGATTCTGTTTACTTGTTTACTCTTCTGAGAAAAATAAAGTCTTGTTTAGTCTAAAAAAATAAAAATAAGAAATCAAAGTTATTTAATTCTCTTTAACATTTGTATAGGTATAGGTATTTACTAAAGGCCAGCTTGTTTACGTGCTCTAAATTTTAAGATAAGATAAGAAATGGGTTTTTTTCGGAGATAAAACAAAAGTTGTTTTGGATTGTGACGTCAAAGATTACCGAAGCGCGTCGCAATTATAATATTACTTTTATTATTCTTATATCAAGATTATAAATTATGGAAACACTTATTAACACTGAGTAGCGATGCAAGTAATCAATGGAATGTTATGTATACTTCAATCAGCTTGATACAAAGTAAGCAATAGAAACAGATTTGATTTGTTGTTTTTGTAACCAAAACCACTATGTTAAAGCATAAAATATGTCTATTATGAATGGAGTAACGGTGCACGTTACGTTAGACCAAAGCGCAATATAATGAATTTATGATGAAAAGGAAAAACGTTATACGTTACGTTTAACCAATCAAATAAACGAGTGAGTATGATATGAATAATTTGTTGGAACGTTACACGTTGCGTTGCCGAACAAATTACACTACATTTATACTATGTGCGTATTTATTTTGAGAAATGAACTGACTGAACAAAACAATTGAGAAATTACAAGAACGCTTAACAAGTTAAAGAATAACAAGTTGACAAACCGAGATAATCAATGGATTTTACGCGAAAATACGTCTGAATGCTACAAAATACGATGAAATGTGTATGCGTGAGTATATTTATGAGAAATAAATGATATAATATAACAAATATTACAAGAATTTGTGTCAATTTGTGAAGTTCAAAAATGGCGGACGAAATTTTACAAACTGTTTTTCATAGGTTGAAAAGTCCGAATTTTAACAATCTGACTTCGAAGGACCAAAATCGCCTTCAAAATAGCTAAAAAAAAACATTTAAATTAGCTGTTTGATTGTTTATTGTGTGAAAAGATGTCTCTTTTCTCTCGTTCCCTGTTTCGAGGCACTTTGCATTCCCAGCCGCAGATCTGTATCTTTACATTTGGCCCGTTTTACGGTGTCCGTAAAACCCACGATGTTCGGACCGACCTCGTCGTGCAGCCTCAGCGAGTCATTTAACACGCGCATTTAATACGACTCCTCGGTCGTGTAAAAATCACAGGCAAAATTTTTTTGTTTGATTACGTTTCGTAATTTCTCATCTCCATAAATCTGTCGCAAGCACTGCTGTTTCTACTCTGATGCGAGAAAGTGATTCTACTAACATCCGTCGGCTTTACCTCATAGGTAGCTACAAATAAGCCCTTGTCTTGTATAAGGAGTGTTTCATTGAGGTAAGGCGATTGTCACTCCGCACCGCGTTCGGTGTCGTAGTGCAAAGCATCAGATTTTAATATCAATCAATCAACGGCCCGTTAATATGAAAATACATATGTCGCACCTGCGCTCTCCTGCAAAGAAATTCAAAGGTGTGTGAAGTCGACCAATTCGCATTGGGCCAGCATGGTCGACTAAGGCCTGATTGTCCTAATACTAAGCAGGCTCGAGCCCCTCTATATGAGCTGTTGATGATGCAAATATGTCAGTCTGTATGGAAAACTCGCCTGGTACAACATACTGAAGTGTATGTTTGTCGCGCTATGCACGGCATCTCTACGCGGGGCCAGTGTGAAAGTCGCCTAACTAGCTAAATGAAAAATTCCCTTTACAAATGAAGTCATCAGACAGAAGGATCCGGTTGTGTGTAGACCCAACAAAGTGCGCAGAGAACGCTATCTCGCTTAGTTCACGCACTTGTTTACGCCGCACTTAAATATGAAGAAAGCTACGGAAATAAAGGTTTGACATAAAATACCGCGATAGCTCCCGCCACGGAGTAAAGAATTTAAACCGAAAGAATACAAGCTGTATAACAGTTTCTCCGTGTCCGAGCGGTTACCCTTACTACGGAGGGTCCAGGTTTGTTACCGGGACTCGGTAGTCAAACAAAAAACAATTTGAGAGACTATCCGTTTGATTAGAACATTGCAGCTAAACTTGATTGTCCGAAGCTGACTTCAACATTCCGTGCGTTCTTACATACATACATACATAAAGTCACGCCTTTTTCCCGGAGGGGTAGGCAGAGACCACTTCCTTCCACTTGCTACGATCCAGACATACTTCTTTCGCTTCATTCACATTCATCAACCTCTTCATGCACGCTCGTCGGTTTAGGGTACTCCTGACCTGGCCTTTTTTAAGTACATCCCCGATCTGGTCGTGAAACGTACGCCTTGGCCTTGAAAGAATAAAATAAAATAAATAAATATGTGGGGACATCTCACACACGGCCATCTGATCCCAAACTAAGCAGAGCTTTCAAAGAAGAGTTTTTGAAAGAAGGGCTGTAGAAGAATAACAATAAACCAGATAACTTCCTACTTGACCAAAACAGTTAGCTAATACTTGGAGGAGAATACAAAATGGATATGATGCCAACTTATTAAATGTTATTTATTGGACCACCAATAGTTACAATCACATAACTAAATAAAACATATACTTAACAAAATCTAGTCACGCAACTAATCACAAAAGATAAAACTACATGCATTTTTATAAAACACGATATATGTACACAACTAATACATATATAATATAATCAAGGAATATATTAAATATTCTGATACGGGCGCCGTATATTGTATACCTAGCGCCTAATTTAAGAATTTTGGTCCCTTAATCTACGAGTAAGCTCTTTATTATAATAAAAACCACGACTTAGGATCTTGGCTTAGGATAGATACACCTGTACGCTTGTCGCTGGTAATATTGCCGACAGGGATATTGGATATCTCGGGAGCTAATCTTTTTTGAAGGATACTACAAACCGAGACTTAAAACGCTTATATAAAGAACGCGCTTCAGAAGTTATGGGCTTGACAACTAACTCTATACAGGCATACCTCTGAAAGATTATCTTGTCTTATTGGAGACTTAGTTAGTTTATAAAGATCTTTATTTTACACGTAATAGTAAAATAAACAAACAAATAATAATATAATCAAATCTTAAATTCAACGGAACCCTAATTGCAGCAAAATTTTCCAGGCAACCCAGAGCAGAGGTTAAATTACTGCGAACGCGTGAGTGCAATGATTTTAATTGGCTGCCTTCCTACCTACAAACTATCAACAACCGACATCATTCCACAGACTGAAAAGTTATTAAATGGTCTGCCTAATCAAAGTGGCACCTGATCCCGACGCAGTTTTAGATTGGAAAATTTCTCTAATGTGAAATAAAATATGTCTCAGTGACAAGACGAGCCGTATATTTTCAAACATTCTTGGCTATTTTGGCTGTCAGGCAATAGATAAGTTGAAAACGGTAAGAAAAAGGCGCAATTTGAAGACAGTTCGTACATTCCCATACATAAATGCTTTTGTCGTGTCGTGTCGGTAAGAAGACGGCCGTTAGGTAGATCCCTTTAAACTGGTCCAAACAAAAATAGGTCCGATTGACATCAAACGAAATATCATTTTAACATATATAATTTTAATTAGTACGTATCAATCACGATTCACGCCTCTCTACACTTCACAAACAAATGCTGGTAAAGGCTTCAATTATATTTTGTATTGTTCTCATAAATGAGAACCTTTCACGGGAAGTTTTCATTAATTAATACCTTATTAAAACATGTAATAATGAGTCGATTGAATTTTATAGTAGCGTTTTGTTTTATGCAGCGGCTTTTTCAATTTGCATTTCTGTGGTAGAGATCCTACTGATACTTAATAAAAGTTTCTGGATTCTGACAAATACGAGTAAGACTAGATATAAGACTTAAAGACTTACGATACATTTATTGTATTTCAAGAATATTCCCTCGCAATTAATGTATTTTTGCATTCGCTGAAACCACGGTACAAAGCAGTTGGATCAGTCTTTCTTAGGAACCTCTTCAATGGCTTCATGGAACGCATTCACCGCCGATTCAGGGCTCGTAAAACGTGTACCTCTAAGTTTGTCTTTAATTTTTGGAAACAAAAAGAAGTCGCAGGGTGCGAGGTCCGGGCTGTAAGGCGGATGCATCATTAGTTCCACATTTGAAGCCTTTAAATAGGCTTATGTTACCTTAGCGGAATGTGAGGATGCGTTATCGTGGTGAAGGAGGACATTGCTTCGCGGGCACTTTTCGCGAACTTTTTCTAAGACTCTGGGCAAGCAAGTGTTGACATATCAATTTGCAGTCACTGTCCTTTGATCTTCAAGCGATAATGTCCTGATTTGACGAAAAAAGCAACAACCATTTATTTACCAATGCTTCGACTTTTCTTAACTTTCGTCGGCAAATCTTCAAAAGGAAAAACCCACTCTGCCGACTGGCTTTTTCTTTCAGGTTTAAAGCAGTACACTCATATTTCGTCACCTCTTACGATATTATAGACAGCCATAACTGTCCTCCGTTAAACTTTTTTATCATTTTACGGCACCACTGGACATGCAGTCGTTTCTGGTCCTCCTAAGTCATGCGGTATCCATAAAGTGCAAAGCTTCCGAACCTTCAGATGCACATGTAAAATGTTTTGCACTTGGCTCATTCCAATGCCTAACAAAGCACGAATTTGCTGGCAAGTATTTTTTTGTCAGTTTCAATAAGTTGTCGTATAGTGTCAATATTACAGTCTGTAACCAGCTGCAGTAACCTCAGTCGCCAGCCGACCTTACCTTTGATCACGTCTACGTTTAAATTCTCTAAATCACGAATACACAGCCGCGACATGATGCTTTATCACCAAAATGCCAATTGAAGTCTCTGGCAACTCTTTTGTTGACTTAAGCCACAACGAAAATCATAAAAAATCATTGAACGAAAATGTTGAGTTGTATTCATTTTGATAGCATAGCAACACACAATTTTCCTAACGAAAAAACAATGAAAGCCTCGAAATTAAAGTGTTTCCAAATAGTTCCATTTTTGAATTCCATAATTGTTTTTTCATCCAGAGACTTACAGTATACTTACCTACTTAGTTCATAGTTGTACTGTACGACTTCTTTGTTTTCTTCAGTGGTTTTCCGGCACCAATATATTCATGTCACAGCAAAATTATCAGTGCTGCAAAAAAGTAATACAGCCTGTGTTGCAGACAGAACAAGCCACTCAGACGTCTCAATAATTCATTGACGGCGCGTATATCAAAAAGGTGATTTAACTTAATTCAAGAAGTGGCAGCACCGATTCCAGCCGCCCGCAACTTTGCCGGCAGTCAGCATGCCGACAGCAGTTACCGGCAACTTACCGGCAAAACGTCTCGCGAACACGGCAGCCGCCTATTTGCAATGTAAATGCCGATATCCAGTACAACGGCCCTAAAAAATCACTTAGCCTGAGCCATATCGCCGAGTCTGACATACTTTCATACAGTACTGTAACGAGGCATTCGTCCTCTTTCCTGTTTTATGACTGGCAACCTTTCTTACTGGCAGTTTTATCTTTCATTTTAAATTAATTTTCAAATTTCGATTTCTTACGTTTCGATTTTGTCTTTTTTCTGCTAAATTTCTCACTTCATCCTGTTCTCCGAAAGTACATACCTAACTAAACCTTTTCTACGTACTCTACTATATGTCAGTTTATATAAATACATAAATAAATACCTTTACCTTTTACCTGGACTGAACCCTGGTTTTTGCCACGTTCTAAATTAGAATCTTCTACAACGTGAGCAGCTCCGTGGCGGCAGCTGGGCCACCGTACTTACTTATTCATTTTTTGTGCAGTACTTATTATGTATGTTCGTTGATTTGTCCTTTATGGTGCTCACCATTTGTTTTTTATTACGAATTAAGCTAGATAAATAAATAACGTAATGTGCCCACTTGTCGGGAAAGTATCATTCCTATCGGCATCATTAAATTTTAGCGCGTTTGAGTTTATAAAAGTGCAAACACAATGTTTAAATTCACTACTGGGCTAAGTAGTTGGTGGCTCCGTCTAACCGACACTATAACTATGTAACGAGTCCGTGTCTACTATATTACCGCTTTGTTATATATAGCAATTAGGTCAGTTAGGTAAAATAAAAAGTCTTAAAGGCAATTAAAATTTTGCCCATCCGGAAACCTCCTAAACACCAAAACGTGCGATCAGAGCTTTTTGCAAAAAAATAATTGTAAGTAGTATTGTGTTAGGTATTGTTTTATAGCCTGAATTCAGATGTGCGACATAATATGAGATAATTCATTCAATCTACCTTGTAACATTCTGACCGAGGCCTCAAACGTTACTAATAGAATCCGTATCTTGATCCGCAAAGCCTTTGTTTCATTATCACCCAATCAGGCTGTCCTTGTGTGATATCATTGACGTCTAGGGCGTGACATGCTCTCCGATACTAGAATTAATATGGAGATAGCGTCTGTGGTGACATGTCGCCATAACATAGGAGCACCTTCAAAGATGACTTGACGGAAACCCGAGACAAAGGACTCCAAGGTTTCTAAATGCGAACGAGTCCTGAACATCATGCGATGTCTCTCTGGTGGGGGGCACATCCCTTCTCCTTAAAGATTATATACAATGCATTGGTAAGGTCAATTTTGGACTATGGTACATTCTTGTTGGAAGGCGGTAATTTATTAGGTTTAAAAAACCTTGACACCGTGCAATCCAAAGCTCTACGCATAATTACAGAGGCAATGCGATCTGGTCCAATAATCGCGTTGCAAGTAGAATGCTGCGAACCCCAAACTAAAAAAAAAATAAAGGACTACAAGATACTTTCTATGTATCTTGAAAGCACTCAATTTGGTTAAAATTCCTAAGGGGTACGAGCCTTCTGCTCCCCCGCAAGTCCGCGCCCACTATATTACCACTCTGGTATAAATAGTGATTAGGTCCGTCCAAAAAAAAAAAAAAAAACACTCAATTTGTATCCAATCCACCTTTGTATAAATAATTTACTTACGCAATTATATTACAAACTTCATCAATTCTTGAGACCGATACAAAATTAAGGCTGAATTTCAAAGCTGTGATGCGTTGTCGCATCGCAAAACTGTGCGATTTCTGATCTCGACCTGACTTATTTATATAACAAAGAAACGGCACAACAGGCTTACTTATTTCTGTAGTCCTAACTTGAACGAACCAGTCTTGAACGTATAGTTAGTACATTCATCGATCACTTTTAATCATTTGGGGAGATTCTGAAAAGCAGCAGTCATGCTGAGACTCTTGCCCTTTTATCAGTAATTTGTACTACTTATTTGTTACGTATCATTACTTGATACTTGATGTATTGTTGGTAAATAAAGCGCTTATTTATTTATTTATTTTCTGACTGACGTTATGGGAAACACACACGATTTTATGAGAAAAATTTAGGTATAGTAGAACGTGCGTGTAGGTGTTCTTATGCTAAATTGTTGGCCTGCTATTATAGATATAGATTTTGTGCTCTGTAGACACAATCTTTAGTTCTATATAGTTATTTAAGAATAGCTTCGATCGCTAGTTTACGCGACGCATCGATTCGCAATTTTGAAATTGATCCTTATAAAAACTATTACTTACTCTTGACTGCTACTCAATCCCTAGCATACTGAATAAAGTTTATGTTAAAAGGAAACTCAACTTAAAAGCATCTTCTTTTATAAGAAACATTTATTAACAAAGGCAGTGAGACTGCATATTGTGTTGTGAATGACGAACACTTATTGAACTTCTTACAACAATGGGCGAACAAAGATGTTTGCCGGGCGGCTTCTTACAATTATGGGCGAACAAAGATGTTAGGTCATATTGTATTTCAAGAAAAACTCACAACAACAATAAAAGGGCGTAAGTAAATTTACAGGTATGCGCTCGGAAAAACTATAAGTTTTATGTGGAATTCGACTTGCGACACAATAGGGTATGCATGATGGTTATGTCCATATTGAAAAGAAGAATTTTAAGGGAACTGGCACCTTTCATAGATAATTATGACTGTTATTTTACAAATGTAGTTATAGCTAGATTGGAACTTTTAAATAATTTTTAAAGTCAAAGTCAAAATTATTAATTTCCAGAGGATGTTATTACATCACGGATCTAAATCCGTCATTACATTTTTTGGGTGAGTTCACTAACACAATGGCGGAATCTGTGTAATAACAAATAATAAATAAATAAATATCTATGGGTATCAGACAGCTGATAACAATACTTAAATAGATAGATACATGCTTATATAGATAAACAAGACCCAGTCACAATCACAAGGCGAACACAAGTGCTCATCACACGAATGTTTGCCCTGGGCGGGATTCGAACCCGTGACCCTGTGTTTCGCAGGCAGGCATACATACAACCAACTAGGCTAAGTGACACGTAAGAAAATACCGAAATAGAAGTTAAGTCGAACGTTAAGCCGTTGATATAAACTAGAGATTAGCGGATTAAAATGTCTTCCGAAGCATGAAAAATACTCTAGGTCATGACATGATTGTTTAACATCCGTTATTTATAGGTATAGAGCGTCAGTGGTCTAGTGGCTACGGCCGCTGCCTCCTGTCCGAGAGACGCGGGTTCGATCCCCACCACGTACCAATGTATTTTCGAATTTCGAATTCTTATGTACGGTGAAGGAAAACATCGTGATGAAACCTGCACATTCCTGCGAAGAAATTCAAAGGTTGTGTGTAAAGTCGACCAACCCGCACTGGGCCAGGGTGGTCGACTAAGACCTAATCGCTCTAATTACGGGTAGGCTCGAGCTAGATGTATAGATGTCACCACTAGAGCATGTCGAACAGAATCAATAAACCTTTTTTTATATCTATGTAATGTTTGTTATTATTAGATCAATGATATAAGAACATGAACGCGACATTACTTGATGAAAAGTATACCTATAATTAATTAAATATCGACTATACATGTATTAGTTTGTAACATTCCAATTTAGAAACGTAACGCGATGTTTTGACATACGGAGCTGAGACGTGGAACATGACGGTGAAGCTGGCCCACCGGCTACATGTCACTCAGCGAGCTATGGAAAGATCTATGCTTGGTATTTCGCTACGGGATAAAATCCGAAACGAAATCATCCGGCAGAGGACCAAGATGGTGGATATTAACCAGAAATGTAGCAAGCTAAAGTGGCAGTGGGCTGACATCTGTCGCACGCAGAACCGATGAGCGTTGGAGCAGACGGGTTCTCGAATTGAGACCACATCTCGGGAAACGTAGTGTGGGATGCCCCCCTGCCAGGTGGACTGATGACCTGAAGAAGGTCGCTGGTGGTGGCTGGATGAGGAAAGCGGGTGATCGTGCGCTTTGGCGTGCCCTTGGGGAGGCCTACGTCCAGCAGTGGACTGCAATAGGCTGATTGATTTATTGAACGCGATGTTACAAAAAGATAATTCTAAAAATTTATTCCGTCTCGTGGCGAATTCATTCGTGAATCAGTCATTCAACGTCAAGTTTTAATTTGATTAATGTCTCGTCAAATTTTTGATCATTAATTTATATTAAGATAATGAAATTAAGGCCAAAACTGCAACCATCTTGTTACATAACAACCATACTAAGGTTTCTAAACATTAATCTTGTACCCCCCCTATATTAATATATTAAATATGGCCAGGTGAAACGTCTAGTAGTAAAAACTCTCATTATATTTCGCTCGTTAGTAACCCTGATTCTTTTAGTGAGTACTTTAGATCCTAATAACCTATAATAATATAATAGCCTAAAAAAATACTCCTCATAAAGAACAATATAGTAAATTATTGTATGCCGGCCGTGTGGTGACGGTAGAGTAGAAAACATTTGTCACCAACCCCTACTCTTCCAGTGGGTGTCGTGAGAGGCGACTTAGGGACTACATATTAAACAGGGAACGGGCAGCAGCGCTCTCTGATACAGTAACCTTTTAATCTGCGATCTCCAACTCGCCTGCCAAGCGTGGAGATTATGGCAAAACCCTCCACTTAAGGTGAGGAGGTTCATTAGTCCAGCAGTGGACTGTAACGGGCCGTTGATGAAGGACTAGAACTTTACCAAGATGGGTTTAATGAGTTTTAAGGAACCGGGCGGACGACCAATACAGCCTTGTTAAAAAGTCAGACGTATTTAATTTTTGGTAGTTCTATTATATGAAGTTTGTATGAGGCAACACAAAAAGAATATATACCATTTAGCATCATAATAGTACGACTCGCCCTTTACGAAGAGGAGAAAAATGACAAATTTTAACTGTTGGGAAGTAAATTATTTTTACGTTAGTTAATGTATTTTACGTTGTAATACTAAAGTTTTTCCATAGAAAAATACCGCTCCAAGACTACCCCAAAATAGTTATTGGTTAGGTAAGAGAGGAATGTTGATTTTTCCTCAGAGAACTGATATTGAATCCAGAGCATGTGAAGGAGTCTGTAATAAAAGCACGAGCGAAGCGAGTGTTTCTAAAAACAGACTCCTGAAGCTCGCGAGGGATTCTAAGGTTCGAGGTGAGAGTAAGATTCCTCTCAAACCCAACACATTAATTTTCACCTGTTCCGGCAAGGAAATCCTTTAACTATTTACTTACCTACGTAAATATTGGTACTTAAAAATGTACAAGAATTCTGTTATTTTAGATATAATTCTATAATTTGTGATTAAATTATTGTATTTTATCATAAGTCTTAAAAATTTTTAGGTAATAAGATATAAATAAACAACCAAAACAATAAACAAACTTGTAGGTTATGTTTTTTTAGGGTGCGTTCCAAAATTGTATGAAAACCTATCCCTGCGTTCCGAGACACGCTTAAATCGATTTTAGCGCACTCAAAGGCAGGCGAAACCCATACAATCTTTTGGTTTTCTGATCGCTGACGGCGCTGACAGTTTGATTCGGAACACACATAATAAAAAAAAATATGGCTTACGTCAATTATTTTACGCGCGGATATATATGAAAGCTTTTTCCCTGTGTAAGATAATGTTCGAAATTCAAATTAATTCTCCTCTCTAGACATGAGAATGGTTTGCATGTCTAGAAATGAATAAGCGATTTTCGACCCTGTTTTCGGGCATTAAAAGCCGAGGTGGAGAGGTGAAAAATATATTTTATATGAAAGGGTGTACCAAACTACAAGGTCAAAACCTTGATCTATATTTTGAAGTAAAATACAGTTATTAAAGTCACAATAATAAAATAAAAAATAAATATAATTGAAAATGTTACTCCTTTTACGCGTATAGTTTCCCTACCTTTTTAAATATGTTACTACTTGACACTGAAAACAAAAAAAAAAAGATATCATTTTATTTCATAGCTTAAATTTTAATATGTAAGAAAAATCAAGCCTTATGAATAATTCTCCACCCACCCTGTTTTCATAACACATCCTAAATGACTAGAACAATAGGGCACATTACAACGCACATTGTCAAGGTAATTAAAGCACATGGTTAAGGAAGCCCTTTAAAACTTAATGGGCGCTTGGCATAGTTACATCTTTAGCTCCGGACAGGGACGTAACAGTAACTAGAGCCGGAAAGATCAGGATTCGGTAGGTACAGACAGCCCACCAGAAAAAGAATTGATATTTTTGCCACAGACTGACAAAGACAAAACAGGTTCTTTAAATTAAAGTCTTTAATTTTATGTTTTCCATCAATTTTTTATCGTCTTTCAGCTCTCTGTACTTTCAAAGGGAAAGTTGAACGTACATACAATTAATACTCTCTTGACTGACATTACACTTATATTGTAAATGTGGTAGTATGTTTGGATGTTTGTTTTATATACCGAATATTTTTCTCGTTTGTTAAGTGTAATATAAAAATACGCCCGTCCAAGGCGTGAAGCCATCTTATTATATATAAGGTATATAAAAAAAGTTAATGTAATAGGTCGATTAATGACAGTGACATGAACATAAGTTCACCTTTTATATGCGGCTGGATATTGTATTTACTACCTATACTTTTTAATTCGATATATAAAATCCTATCTGTACCCTTCGCATAAATAAGTTGGCTCGTTTATTTCTTATGTTATGACACTTATATCGAGCCATGTGTAAGTGGTTTATTATTTACCTATTTTGAATACATTTCCCAACAAGTAATTTTGAGAGCGATTGAGGACCTGCGGGATGCCCCATTGAGCGAAATGGGGTATCCCAGTGGGTTATTTACCCGCTCCGGGACAGGCTCAGTGAACTCTGGACGTCAGCCCGTTAACAAAGTGCCTACAGCTTATGATTTAAATTAAGCTATTAATTCATAATAAAAGAAGCGCTCGAGGAGCTTTATGAAAAACAGCCAACTTCCTAATTTTCCAACGGGCTCGTGAAATGTTTAATTAAGTCCTTTTTTGGACCTTTTCTTTTTTGTATAAGAGCGTTACTCTTTGATCTATTAAACAAGCGTCAGTTACTTATGGGAGATTGCGCAATCTTTTTGGGATCAATGCCGTTTTCTTTACAGCTTTTAGTATTATTAGCTCATTATACTTTCCCAAGTAACATCTTCTGGCCTCTCGACTTGAAGATCATTTATGTACACAATTTTTTTAATTTTTCGCTTTCGTGCGAAGTACGACACTGTAAATATTAAAAATCCTTCTTGTCCACCCACATATATTATGTACTGTATGGTATTGAAATAAGACTAGTAAATTCAAACTACGATAGTTGAAGTATCAAGGTGAAGTTCAGCCGAGTTGTTCCTCTTTTTCTGTAACCTAGTTAATCGTGGGCTAACTATATTCAATCTAAAGAGAAAAAGACTTACCAACAACAAAGTTCACACAGTAATTAAAAAGCTGAATTTGCTGTGAAATAAAAGTTGCACAGCGGTGCGTGGCGCGCCAAAAGTTTCTCTTTAATTTGGAGTTATAGCGGGGGTGGGCTATGATGCAGCGAGTGTGTGGGGAGTGGTGGGGGGTGCGCGAGGGTGGCGTATCATATTGCCGGTAATTAGAAGACTGACTGCGACGCCGCATCTTAGCCCGCCGGCAGCAGAGCTGGACGCCGCAGTGTGACCAGACACGACAATTTTATGCACTTTTGGAGGAACCAGCGAGTTTTAGTACCTATATACGGCCGTCTGATTCCGAACTAGGCAGAGCCTATACTTATTGTGGATATCAGACAAATATTAATTAAATAGCAACAAATTTTATAAAAAATAATCCAGATACCGAACCAGACCCGTGACATAAAGTTTCCCAGGCAGGTATTCGACAAGAAGGCTGCAAAACCAACAGTACTTTAACAAATTCTAATATAAAGAAAACTAAATTCAATTTACGTAGCCAGAGGGCTGACTATCTGTCCGTCTGTCACAGGTACTTGATCTGGTCACCGTGGGCTGGCATGGGACGTTCGGAACGCTTGCCCAGAAACAACTTTTGTCAGTGGCCGGCGCCGGCCCACGCGTCGCGGTGTCTTTGATGTCGGAGACGCTGTTTCTCCACAGTTTTGCTATTGCTTCCGCTTTTACACTCGGGATAAATAATCGGAGTAACACGAAATTACACTTCCCGCTTTCGTGTTTAATTTAATTATGTTGCTATGAGTTAACTGGTTGATAAGCTGTTTTTTTACACGATTAGGTTTTTTGAGTGCGGTCGCACTCTACGCCATCTAACGGCTACGACAGTCTGCGTAGCAATTTGCTACGCAGACTGTCGTAGCGAAACACGCAAGTGAGCGCTTTCCGAAGCCAAAGGCACAAATCATACTATGTCGCGTTCAAAGTTAATACAAGACAATTCTATTCAATAATATCTCTAAGAGTGTCGATGGTGGTGTAGTGGTTAGGGCCGCTGCCTCTCATCCGACAGACGGGGGTAGCGCTACAAGCCGTAGCGCTACGAGAATGCAGCCTCTTGCATTTTTCACCTCAAACGTAGCAAGAAACTTTGCGTACAACTGCAACTATCGTTGGGAAGTACGTACTAAAGGTGAAACAACCAAAGTTTCAGATAAGAATATTCGGTTATTCGGGAATACTCGGGAAACTAAGCGAAGTTTCTTTGGAGTTTGTTTTGTATTTCTTAGTTCCTTGATTGCAATGCTATGTTTAATTTTTAGTATATTATCTAACAGGGAGTTCAGAAATCACCTAAATATCTGAAAAGCAAATGGATTCCGTGCTTCGGGAGGCGCATACGCAAAAAAGAAGTCATATGAGTTATCAGACGCCTTAGGTGGCTCTCTAACTCCGTCAGGGTTTGTGAGGTCGCCCACAAGATAACAATAAAACTTATTAAAAAAAACATGAATATTCCCATCAACCATATTCCTTTGTTTTATTGAAGATTGCAACGAACTCCAAACGTGTCAATCAAAAACAAAAGAACATTGACGGCTCAGTACACCCATGCAGAAGCTAACGTACAGTCAACTGCGCTTCGAGCGTAACACTTAGTGTCTAAAATCCGGAATAAAAGCGTTTTAAATTGTTAAACGTACGCTTAAAGTCGGTCCGCCGATATTTTTTTTACATTACGTATAGGTTTTTTTTTAATTTGTAAATGGTTTGGCATTTGGCTTCAATGCAGTCACGCCTGATTGAAAATGTCAACGTATTGTATCTTCTAGAGAAGATTACTCTCTTCACTTAGACAAAATCGAAATCCTATATTTTAATTTGAATGTTTCATCATATCTGCGGCAGCGGGCATGTGTACAGTCAACTCTGGTGGCCACTTAATGGCGAGGGACGTCTCCACTGGCAGAGCTACTCTTCATTGTATATAATAACAGCTTGGCTATGCTTCTAAACATCGTTTTAATTCTTCATTTTCAATCCTCACTACAACATCGTAGATCATATTCTGACTTCCAAAACTCATACTAGTTTTTCATCCACAAAAGGCGACTCTCAAGTGCCAGTAATAACTAAAAAGTATCAATAAGAAAAGATCGCGGAGTTTGCACACAGAGCATACAAACTCCACAGTACCTACCACGTACCTACCTAAAAAGCGCATAGTGACGATTTTGATAGCACTTTTGTGCAGCGTTGCGTTTGCTAACTAATTGTTGTCAGGCGTACCCATGCCAGCCACCCAGATATCGATGTTTGGTAAAACATAATATAATAAGTAGTTGTTTTAGCATAGCGTTTTCTACAGGGATGTAAAAATATAGCCGTGAACAAGTAATGTGCTGATGTACTTTGAAAAACAAAAAGTACTTTCCCTACAAAATGGTTCAAACAATTAAGCTCAAGAAAAAGCTCTACTGCACGTAATAATAAACTATAATACTTAATACGAGTGTTTTCCTATTAGTATTGTTATCTGACACAAACAATTTTTCATTACATTTAGTAATAGGGCGATTTGTAGCAACAATGTAACACAATTACACCGAAAACGGCAACAGGCCACAATAGCTTGCAATAGTGTACGCCTAGAGAACGCAGTAACTACACTACAAGCCACTTTTCGGAATCCCGACATAGTCTCGACCGAAGGTCCCGACAATCTCGGGATCTCTTTTCCCAAATGTGATTCTTTTTTAAAAGAGACGAGAGGACGACGATTGTTATGGTTAAGTAAACAGTTATAATTCTTGTCAGCAAAGAACATGTCCTTTGATTATGTTTATTAAAAGTAAATTTTGATTACTATTATGATTGTATAGGTACATCTTTTTATATATTTTTATTATTCATTATTTCATACACATATGATAATGTTCAGAATACACAACAGTTTGTCGGTGCTACATTTATTTACAATCAATAAACAATATTAAACAACAAAATATACTGCAACAGGTTTACTTTTAATTTTCTTTTTCATTTGCGTGCATAGTATATTATTATAGATTTTTTTTTCTTTATGGCACAAGTAAATTTTCTTTTTCTCGTCCCGAGATCACGGGATTTTGATCTTTAATAATACGAAATCCCGAGTGCGTAAATAATAGTGAAGATGGGTTTCACTACGTTTCTTTTGGAGCGGTTTTGGCAGTGTGCCAGTAATCGGGTTTATTTCGAGTTAAGGCGGCGACTGCGCTTACTTGACGACGCGATAACCTAAAATACTAGAAATTTAATTCGCACCATTTTCGTGTCCATAACCAACATTCCATCGTAATTTACGTACGAAAATACTTAAAATGTTTATTAAATAACTTATTGAAACAAAAGCAAACTGGTTTGTGTACACGTGTAAATAAAATGTGAGTGTTCGGTTGAGTGAAGAGTGTTTTCTCTCAATATTGGTAATGAGAGACATTTTCATTTTAATTACTACCTAGGTATTTATTTCAGCTCTTTGTGATTGTCATTGTTGCGAGTTTAATTAAACGATTGTTTGTTTGTACTCGTACTGAATCTGAATGCTCAGATACGGTTCAAAAATTGAATTGATTTAAAGTGTGACTGTAAGCTGAAAGTTGCGGGTTCGAGTCCCGCCTAGGACAAACATTTATTCGACTGATGAGGACTTGTGTATGTCGCGTGTATTATTGTTTATCTGTTACGTTTCTTGATATATTTATCTATTTATACAGCATGATTTTGCAATCCCTAACAAAATTTAAATATAATGTTCAGACCATCATAAGCAACAACTTTTCCCAAGGAACATGGGTTGAAAATCCCCAAAAAAAATTCGACCTCCCATACAAATTAGTAAAGTTTATTGTGTATTTTGTATGAAAAGTTGGGGGTTTTTTAACCCATGTTCCTAGGAAAAAGTTGTTTGCTTATGATGATCTGAACATTATATTTATATTTTGCTAGGGATTGCAAAATAATGCTGTAATATCCTGCGCATCTGACCGCTTCATCATCATTATGGGTGTTTCCAGTCTGACACTCATAGCTCTGGATCTGCTTAGTTTAGGACAGATAGTCGTATGGTAAGACGTCCAACTCATGTTTAGCACGATTGCCAAAAAAAGGACTGTAATGTGTTCAGGGTTCATGTATGTATGTATGTATGTATGTACCTATATGTTTCTTTATTCCACCAAACTTCTAAAAGCTTGAAAAGATTTGTATGTTGGACGAATGAACCATATTCGTTCTAGTTTTGAATGTGTGGGGTATCGTTAGAATCCTTACATCAGCTCGAGGGACACTGGCTATAATTTTTTTGGCAGCGCTGTCGTATTTTTAATACTTAGATGGTTATTTCAGGTTTTTGTTAGTGGCGCTTGTATTGTGCATTGCGAGCGTGGTGACAGGGCAGCCTGGTCTTTGCCACCAAATGCCCAGGGACCCCCAGGCTCCACCCAGGGATGCCTCCTTAGCGCCTTACACCTTGGAAATAGAGTCTAAAACCAACGCAAGAACCTTCTCACAGGGACAAACGTATGTCTGTAAGTGTATGATTATCTACCTATTTATCTACGTAAGGTATTTTACGCATAAGTTTTGGAGCACGCGCTTCTAAAGAAAAATGAAATTGAATAGTATTTTTACTTATTTCTGGTCTTTATTCATTTAAATCAGACAAACAGTGATTTAAAGTACAATAAGTTTCTGATGGTTAAAAAAGTAAGACGATTCCGTGTTTCGAAAGGCAAGTTAAGTTATGAGATGTCACCAATATTTATTTATTATATATTGATTTATTGGTTTTAACTTATTCATCTATGAAAAATAAGAGCTGTGTCAGAGGCCATTTGCGAGACAATAAACTGACGAGTCTGTAAAAACAAACTTGCAAAGAATGATGTGTATTTATATTTAGTATTATTCAAAATATCGTAATTTGGAAAAAGTGATGCTCGACTATAGATGTAAGGCCGGTTTAAAACCAATTAAATCAATCGGTTTAAAACGAAAAAAAAAAACGGTTTAAAACCGTAATAAGCCATATTTTTCGATTTAAAACGGTTGGTGTTGACAACTATATTTTTCTGAAATATAACCACATTTTCTTAATATTCCGAAGAAGGAATAGATAGACGGAGAGACGGAGTAGGTAAATATACCTATAAACTGTAAAATGAAATGTGGGATACCTAGATCGGTACTGACTTGGTTAGGTTCTAGTTGGTGCAAGTGCGACCGACCGAGCGTAGGCATTACCTAGCTAAGTAATAAAAAACTATAGTTAAAACTGTGTTGGTTGTTTCCAAAAGATACAATCAGTTTGATTCGGTTTAAATACGGTTTAAAACCAAACTCACACACTCGCACTCCTCGCGCTGAGAGATGTCAAGCAAGATGCAACGTTGCCAGCTCGCCTGCTCTACTGTGTAGAGCGATGCCCGACATGACGCTTTGTATCGATATATCGTATCGTAATGTATCGCATCCGAATGTATCGATACACGAAATGAATCGAATATCTTTGTATCGATACTGATAATATCGTATCGAAAATATCGTACTGGATTTTTAATGCGTTTTTATGTACTTTAAAAAAAAAAGTTTAATTTCTAGAAAAAGGTCAACCAGACGTCGTGTCGTGATATACATACATACATACATACATAATGCTTGAAATCTATACTTGAAACAATAATTTCGACAAACGTTGTGGTTTTAGTCTATTTTTTTTTGCAAGGGCATTAAATAAGTTAATTAATGAAACAAAAACACATCCGTTCGTGAAAGCAACACTGGCCTCACTGGCGGATCGATTCGATCAATCTGAGAAATGCGACGTTGCCGTTTTACCCTATGCGCGCACGGGCGACATTTTGTCTGATCTGTTACAAGTCTATGTATGTGTGTGTAATATTATTTATTAATAAGTATAGTATGTAATGTAGATATAGGTATAAACGAAACGTAACGTCAGGTGACCAAATGTTGTCGATAATGAAGTGTAGTTCTTTTATTTTAGTAGGCGAGTTTTAAACCGTCTAAAACTATTTATTTGGGGTTTTAAACCGCCACATTTGGTTTTAAACGTTTAAAATCGGTTTTTTACATCTACGAGGATTGATAAGTTTCCGAAACGACAAAGAAAAACTTTAAAAATCTATTTAAAATAAATTTATTTCTCAACGTAGTTTCCTTCTACCTCGATGCATTTAGTCCAGCGCTTCTCCAATGCCGTTACACCAGTTTGATAAAAAGTTTTCTCCAACCCCTCAAAATACTCGTCCACGGCAACAATGACTTCTTCATTTGATGAAAATCTCTGGCCACCTAACCATTTCTTCAGGTTTGGGAATAAGTGGAAGTCACACGGGGCCAGATCCGGGGAATAGGGTGGATGCGGTAGCAATTCGAACCGCAATTCATGGAGTTTGGCGACTGCAACCATTGACGTGTGTGCAGGTGCGTTGTCATGGTGGAACAAAACTTTTTTCTTGGCCAAATGTGGTCGTTTTTTCTGGATTTCTTCACTTAATTTTTGCAGCAAGCTTGCGTAGTACTCTCCATTTATTGTTTTTCCTTTTTGCAGATAATCCACTAAAATAATCCCTCGAGCATCCCAAAAAACAGTCGCCATCACTTTGCCGGCCGACAAAACCGTTTTTGCTTTCTTCGGCGCAGGTCTTCCGCTCTCAGTACACTGCTTAGATTGTTCTTTTGTCTCGGGAGTATAATGATGTATCCAGGTTTCATCGACTGTTACATAACGCCGCGAAAACTCGTTAGGATCTCGGTTAAACAGCGCCAAACACTCCGATGAATCGTCCACTCGACGTTGCTTTTGGTCAACAGTGAGCAAACGCGGCACCCATCGCGCGCAAAGCTTTTTCATTCCTAAATGATGGTGCAAAATATTAAAAACGCGTTCAGATGAAATGCTCACCATCTCTGCTATCTCTCGCAACTTCAAGCGCCGATCATTCGAGTGAATTTCAACAAGCGATATTTTTTTATCATTTCGGTGAGATTTTTTATTTTAATGTTTTTCTACGCAGTTTCGATGACAAATAAAACTTTATTCTATTTTATTTCGTGTGTGTGAATGGGCATCGAATATTATAAAAACTTACTGAGATATTTAAGGTTGAATTTTTTTTAGGCTACTGAAATGAAAAGTGTCAACCGAAATGATAAAAGTGTGCACCGTTGTGATAATTAGTCCACCGAGATGATATAACTGTACACCGTAATTAATTTAGCCCACTTAAATGATACGGCCAAGGAAAGTTGTATAGCGTAATCAGGGTTCAGTCTGTGTTAGGACTGTCTTTTTATCCATATCAAACGTCTTTCTTTCTTAAATATATAACGTTTGCTTATTCTGTAGTTGACTAAAGCGGAATAAAATAAAAATAAAAACTTAAATAAGTTATGAAATAAATTTTGATTGTATAAAATTCTAAAATAATTTCTAAGATGCCATCTAATAAGTAGGATAAAGATTCTTTCCACATTCTTAATTATTTGGCCATTAGCCGTAACATAAATAGAAACGTAAACAAAAATAAAATTATAACCCTTTGACTCAATATTTCACACAAGGAACTCTAAGACTTATGGTTGTTTTCATTTCGGTGACATATTTAATTTCCATGGACTGTTACCGGTATTTAAGTCCACCGAATCCTCTGAAATGATAACACTGAGATGATAAAATTTTAAGTTAATTGCATATAAACTCCGAAATAAAATCTGTATTTTATATAATACTGGTTAAATAAAAGAATACTTAAAGAGAAAGCAAAATACGAATTAAGGAAGAAATCGAATGAATATAACACGAGTTATAACGGCTACCGAAATTAAAATATTTTTGTCTCCTATACCACTGAAATGATGAACTTACCTTTTTGGCGGGAAACCACGACACGTTGTGACCGGTGTGTTCACACCGAGCTCTCGAGCGGGACTGGTCGAAGGTGGCGCAGGGTAAGGGGGACACACAGATTCAATGCTAACGGAGGTATCTTACCAAATATAACTCCCCACTGGAATGAATACTTTTCTCCGGACAAAAGTTGATTGCCTGTCAAATTTATTCTTACGTAATTAAACAATTAGAAATGATTTCCATTGATGGCTTAGTTATCTATTAATATATTTTAAGTACATCTGAATTGATTTAATAAGTAACATTTCCGATACAAAGCATTATATGAGCAGAGATAGGTCCAGGACAAGTCACCGACATGATAAAATGGCACTTCAATTTTTTTTTTATATATGTAATTGGGTACGTACCTTAATAAAATTTATTGCACAAGTGGAGGGCTATGTATTCTGCCCAGAAAAAATATAATCAACCATATAGAAAGACATTGCACTACCGTTCTCAGCTTCGCCGTGGTTTTTTTAAGCTTGGGCAATTCACCCATTCAATACAATTTTGAGAATTTTTTTGATCATGTCCGGATTCGTGACTTCATTTTGGACGGCCAGACCTGTGGGCGTCTTCGCAGCTCTGTCTTCCACGTTTAAAATCAGTTACCCAGGTGTGAATTGTACTCAATGCAGGAGCAGAATTACCTAAAACACTGTCTAGCTTGGTTTTAATCTGGGTTGCTGTTTTCTGTTTTAAAACGTAAAACTTTATCACCGCACGAATTTCGTTTCTTTCCATTGTTAAGAAGATTTACGACAGAGAAAGTTCTACGTCCTATCAAACAAATTCCACCAGTTCGATTAAATTCAAATTTGGCGTTCTATTTTCAAAAAGATGCCAAAATATAATGTAATATTTTTTATTGCGTATAATTTTTTTAAGTTCGTCGTTTCGGCCAGTTATCAATCAGCCCAGGTATATGCTCGACACATTTATTTTACTAATTACGAATGGCCACAGAATACTTCTTCGACGAAAAAAAATGGCATTAGCGCATAAAAAGTATCATTTATAAATATATTTTTTTTTTGCGTCGGTGGCGTATAGATAAAGGCCGCTGCCTCCCGTGCGAGAGGCGCGGGTTCGATCCCCACCACGTACCAATGTTTATTCGACTCTCTTAGGGTGAAGGAAAACATCGTGATGAAACCTGCACAATCCTGCGAAGAAATTCAAAGGTTGTGTGTGAAGTCGACCAACCGACACTGAGCTATCGTGGTCGATTAAGGCCTGATCGTCCTGATACAGGGTAGGCATTTGTTAGCATTATTATCAAAAATATTTATAAGCATTTTTTCATTAGTGGTATTGGAAACGAAGGACACGAGTCGACTGTTCAAGGAGTTCATGATCACCGTGGAGGACCCAGCCGTGGACAACAACCCGTACCAGTTCAACCATCGGCAGGTGGACGTGGGGGAGCTCAAGACCCTGGACAGAGACTTCCAGACACAGTTCAGCTCCAGGTGCTCCAGCACTGTCGAGAACAGAGACATTTCTGACAAGAGAAAGATTGTGGTAAGCCGAACTAACTTTATGGACATGAAGCAGTAATGTTTTTTTTTATTCTAACATAAAAAAATGTAATTTTACAAACACAAGTGCGACAGAAATAAAATTCCAAAAGCAGACACCTACGTGTGCGGAAAACGCTCATGTTTATTTAGTACCAGGGGTTGTAGGTACAACCATGACTTGGTCAACTTTCGATTGCTTGATCCTTTGGAACGATAAAGAAACTGTCATTTCAAATTACCTACATTATTATGTCCAGACGTAAAAAACAGTCAAGTGCGAGTCCGAAGCTTGAAATTTTTAGAGCCCTATTTGGTATTAATTTCAATTAGATGGCTCTACGTATTTTTGAGAAAAAAGATGTTGACAGACAGACAGACGGACAACAAAGTGATCGTATTAGGGTTCCTTTTTTACTTTTGAGGTACGGAACCCTAAAAATGATTATTAATTTGTCCAGAGTAAAGTAATCTAATGCAAAATCTATGGTCCAGATGCACTGGGTGTCTCCAAAGCAGCCGATCATCGGGCAGCAGATCCGCTTCCGGGCCATGGTGGCTGAGAACAACGAGGTCTGGTACTCTGGACTCAACTTCACCTTGGAGAAGGATAACAGTCAGCCGAAGGACCGGGTGCCCCTGCTGATGAACTCCAATTGTACTGTTTGCAGTGAGGCCAGGTATGAGGTATGTATGTATGAACTACAATAACATGACCCGCCTGTCCTCTTTTGATCGAAATAATCCAAGATAATACCTGATATTTCATCAACAGCTCATATACGTCCCCACCGAGGGGTTCGAGCCTACCCTGATTTAGGGCGATTAGGCTTAGTCAACCACGCTGGCCCAGTGCGGGTTGGTCGACTTCACACACAACTTTAGATTTTTTTCGCAGGAGTGTGCAGGTTTCATCACGACGTTAAGAACATTTATGAATTCGAAATTCGAAAACACATTGGTACGTGGTGTGGTGGGAGCCCTAGCCAACCGACGACGCTCTATCAGTTTGCATAATCTTTCTTTTCTCTGAGATATTGTAAAGTTTCTAGAACAATAGTTGTTCTGTTTCGTGGACTGAAGAGTTATTTAGCGCGAGCCATGTTATCGCGCTTTCACGTTATTATGATTATCAAATGATGGACATGTCCGAAATAATTAATGCCTATTTTCAAAATCAGGAACAAATCCCATTGTACACACAATATTAAAGAATAGTGCTAAGACCCGTGAAATAGTCATTGAAATGTGAACAAAACGTGAAAGTCTTAAAGAAACAGTTACCGTAATTAAAGCATCGATGACACGTACCACAGAGTACTACACGTACTTTTCTAAATATCTAATGCAAACTACCGGCCTTGGCTGTTGCAGTACTAACTTACCGTCTCAAGTGCGAAACATAGCAAAAGCGATTCTTATCGCTGCTGATAACTGGATGAGGTAAGCGGGTGATCGTGCGCTTTGGCGTGCCCTTGGGGAGGCCTACGTCCAGCAGTGGAGTGCAATAGGCTGATTGATTGATTGATGTTTATATTTTACATCCATTCGGTGTAATAAGTGCAAGTGACTTGAAGTGATGATGAATATGTTTAATTCTCCTTTACATGCGCACCCTGCGTCTTTTGGCCATGTTGTTATTAGAAAAGTACGCTCGTCCAAGGTGTGAACGAACATACCATTCTTTGGACGAACCATGAAGAGTGTAGACAGGCGAAGCTGGCCTTGCCAACCCCCAGTGCCAGGCTCGCTAAGACCCTGTTTCGGCTAAGTAAACCACGCTTGCGTTTGGTGACTGCAGCAATAACTGGTCATGGTTCTTTTAACAAACATCTATATGTCCTAGGTGTTACTGACAGCCCCCTTTGCAGAGCCTGCTTGGAGGCAGAAGAAACGGCCGCTCACTTCCTCATGGAGTGCACGGGAGTGGCGGACTACAGGGCTAAATACCTCGGTCAAACGAGGGACCTTCCAGGGATAACCGGTAATGTAAAGGGCTTACTGGGTTTCCTGGAAGAGTTGGGTTGGCTCGAATGACACCGCATTCCCACCCACACGCAAAATAGGCGCATTAGACGTCGAGTTGCGGAAACCAGCCCGTAATGACTAATGACTAATGACTAAGGTGTGAAGCCATTTAAAAATAATAATAATTCAATTAAAAAATTCGGTGTTCTGTTTGCTTAGGTAGTGTTCAAAGGTGTGTGGTCTCAAGGCACCCACAGCTACCAATACCCGAGTCACCCGGACGTGAATAAGTTCAGCGAGATGGTGGGCGCGTCTCATGCTGCCAACTTCTTCCTCTGGGAGCCAAACCGGAAGGCCAGCCCAGCTCTGAAAGAACTGGCTGAGCACGCCAACAGCGAACTTATGGAGATCGACATCGTCAATAATGTAAGTATCATCAAATCATCATCACTGACGAACGATGTCTTGCTGGTGTTGCTAGACATAGGTCTCCTCCAAAGGCTAGGTTGGGTGGTCGAGATTACGGAGGTTCCGGGTTCAAATCCCGGTGGGGACACTCAGCGGAAACTATTATCAAACAGTAAAATATATATATTTTTTTTCATTGTATGACTTGTTTGTGGTTTTTAACATTTAAGTTTTTAGTAACAAAAATTTCAATAAAGTTTATTCTCAGTATATCTGACAAATCGATATGGAAATTATTTGTTGTTCATGAAAATGATAATCAGTCTTATGCTGGTAAACCAATACATTTCTGTATAGGCAGTATAAGATGTTATTTAATGTAAAGACTCAGAAATTAATTGCTTTTTTTTTTCCAGATGGCCACGAACAAAGTGCGGACTCTGATCAAGGGTAAGATGCACAAACACCCGCACATGTCCGAGCCCTCCCGAGCCCTCTTCCGGGCTGACAAGACCTACCACCTGTTCTCTCTCGTGGTGGCCATGAAGCCCAGCCCTGACTGGTTCCTCGGAACCACTCAGTTTGAGCTCTGCTCGGCTGACAACCAGTGGCTGGAGAGCCACGATATGCCTATGTACCCCTGGGATGCTGGGACTAGAGATGGAATTTCTTACGAAGTAAGTGCTTGCTTCATATAATTCATTTTGATCTGCAGCTAAGTATGATGGCTAGGATCACTGCCCGACCGGGAGACGCGCGGGTTCGAGTGCCACCACCCATGTGCCAATGTGTTTTCGAATTTCAAATACATAATATTAAAAGTGGCCTAAGGTAGTAAAGAGTGTTGAATCTGCTACCATTCCGTTCAAAAGGCTGACCAACGACACGGCAAGCCCTCCACTTTTGTTTAGTTAGACTCACTGCATCTGAGCGCGATATAGAAATATTTATTCATGAAAACGACTTTACTCATAATTCCATAATTGTCTAGATTATTCTCTAAAAATACGATTCCTAAAGGGATTATTTCTTTAAAATACCTACCCATAAGTACCACCATGCTCAAATTCTTCAGTTTTACGTAAACAATGGAAAATATAGTTCTTCTTTGCGTGTCGATGACAAATTAAATATTTCCGGCTCAGAACTTAGCCACTTCGACTGCACTATTTGTGGCGTCCATTAAGTCCTGCTGCGAACAGGTGACAGGGCAGGCAGGACAGGACACTAAATGAGCCATGGACTGCACCGCTCCACACACACAGTCTATGTTTGGGTTTTCCGAGAGTCCCCACCTGAACATATTTTCCTTGCTCCAGCCGACCTGTGTCCGAAGTCGATTTAAAGAAATACAGTTGAAAAGTAAAGTTACTTCAGTCAAATTAAATATTTCTAACGCCAACAATTTTTTTAACGAGCATGTTTAAAAAAGCTCTCTGATGTAAACTCAAAACTTTTTTTGAAAAATAATAAACTATTCCAAAAGTAAAATCACTTACATTTATTATCATAAGATTGTATAGGTAAATTTATTATAGAGAGAAACGCAGTTTTGATTATAAAATGCAATGGAACCATATCAACAAAAGTATAACCCCTACGATGAAAAAAATAACTAAATTAAAAATATAAATCATATTTAAAATGTTTAAAAATTAATAATAAAAAAGTACTTTTCTTTCAAACAGTCAACATTCAACGATCGACTCGAAAAGAAGAATAAGAAGAACGTTACTAAAGTCAAAGTCAAAATAATTTATTTCCATAGGATGTTATTACATCACTTAGATCCGTCATTACATTTTTTTGGGTGAGTTCACTAACACAATGGCGGAATCTGTGGAGAAGAGCTCTAACGCGTACTAACTAACCCCCTGGGTTCACTGGCCAAAATTATGATACGACATAGTAAATAATTCATAGACCCACTCCTCCTAAAAAGGTCTCAGTGCCAACGACTTTACAATCTAGTTCTAAAAAGAGAGCCCGCTTCGGAAAAACAGCGACCTGCAACCGTGTTGCAAAAATTGCATTTGTGCACCCTGCAGACGAGCCGATAACAAACAGTTTTCCTATTAAGGTCGAAACGATCATGCTATTCATGTTCATAAGAATCATCCGTCTTGATCGAGCTATTGTCGTGGAGCTGCAGTCTAGACCACTATCCCACGATGAACTAACTTTTCCGCTTGTTCACTAACACCCAGGTCCTCAGTTGGAAAACAGACTGTTTTTAAAATGAGCAAAAGCTGAATTTCGTTGTTCAAAAGCTTTCGCTCTTTAAAGTTGGTCCCCATGCCATTTAGGCCCAAGACCAAGGCCCGTATTTTCAAACACTGTTGGCCACTCATTCAATTCATTTATGCAGTAATTAAAACAACAGAGACAGGTAGGATACTCAATCGGATCATTGTAATATTCTCTACAGTTTCTCGTAAATATGGGCCTTGATCACTGGAAGACGTTTATGATGTTGGTAAATTTGGACAATCTTTCAGTCGCAAACATCCGTGACGAATCCTGTGGACAGCGTGGACCGAGTGGCTCTCGGCTCATTCAGCAAAGAGTCTCCATTCTACCAGATGAACCTCAATGACCTGGTACCTTTCGCCTACCTGAAGGTCAGGAAACTGGACGAGTACCCAACCAGCGAGTGCAGTAAAGGTATACACATTATTTCTATCCATTTACCCTCCCCGGCCCGTTTTTTTAAAGGTATCTTCATCTTATCTTATCTTATCTTACTAAGCCTATGTTGTCCCAAAGCTGAGCTGGGCAAATGCCTCTCTTTTTTCTTTCCCCACCTTTAGCACACCTAGTTTATAATTTTTGTCTTGGTTATTGTTGTTCTTATAAGTCCGCAAAGAAAATGCTATGTGTAATCTATCAGGCACTTGGCGATGTAATTTTAAATGCAAATATCTCAAAGGTCCCGTGACATTCAAAGCTGATTCTTTTTTTATATCTAAGCGGATATTATATACATATTATAATAAAATTGTAACTGAGCGATGTCTGTATGTACGTAGTACATAGAAGATATGAAAAATTTATATGGAGGGTCGGGGAGCAATAGAAGCCAAAACAATAATAATAATAATAATAATAATACGTCGCCCAGAAACCGTGTGATTTTCATTTTTGTGCTAAAAAAGTTCGTCTCCGAGATAAAACTCTGATACGCAAGTAAACTGCTAGTATTCCATAAAATCGTACAATATATTATTTATTTAACCATTCAACTATTGCATTATGAAAATAAAATATACCTATAGGTATATACGAGTTTAATTGTCGAAGCTTCAACCATCAAACGGTCGTTGTCGAAGTGGACGGAAAGACAGTAGAGTCCATTATAATTTATTCTTGTGGACCATTAATAGTAGATTTTACAACAAGTGCAAAAAACGAACCATTTTTACCCGAAACTTTTAGCAGCCCGAGCCGAAGGTGAGGGCTGATAGTAAATAATAGTAATGTCGAGAATAAAATGGTTTTGTGGACGAGTTACAAACTCTGCTTTTCATTTCGATTGCGAGGAAATAAAACAGTAAGCAAATTGAAGAAATTAATAAATGCATGAAAAAACAAGAGCTGTTTCCCGCCGCTTTATTTTTTTAAAGTCTTACGACATTGATATTAGGCTTGGGCTTTTATACAGCCTACTATTAAATTAATTTTGTAATAATAATTTTCTTAAATTAATTAAATAACCTACCGTACTTGAATTTAAATTTTAATATATTTTATGTCTTGAAAAACACATAAGGCAATAAATTAAAGTAAATATTATAAAATAACAAATTCTATCTATGAAATTCTTATTGTGTTTGGCTGTATGGCCCATTTTCTTTGCCTTAATATAGATACATTTATCAGTAGATACATTAATGCACTTATGTACAAAATTCGATTTTGTGCAGCCTATATCCTGCACAAATAAGCACTTTCAGAGCATGAGAAGTGAAAATTGTTTTAAGTACCTCCATATAGGTTTTAAATTTATAATTTATACGGTGCTGCCTTTGGTAAAGAAAATTCAATTATTATTGGATCCATTTTATGGTCGAGCCGCCAGCGCCAGCGCCGGCGCGATGCACTCAAGCGTCGCAATGATTAAGTTAGCCAATATAGTGTCCTCTACAGTAATTTCGTACCTGTCAAAGGAATTTTCATCGGCCCAGTTTCAATTATGCACAACGCAAGTGTATTTACGTCACAGATAGCGAAGGAACAGCATTAACTCTCATCGAATGCAATTAGTATGCAGATATCGGCCAAGCAAAATGGCTAGTTTCTAACTACTGCCTTTTCTTTATCATGCATCGGTGGTTTAGTGGCAAGGGTCGCTACCTCCTAACCCACCACGCATCAATGTGTTTTCGAATTTTAAATTCATATGTTATAACGTTATTTCGACGCTCTCACGAAAAACATTGTGAGGAAACATCCCCACTCCTTCATAAGTTAGTAAGTCGACCAATCCACACTGGCTCTAGTCCACGTGTGCTATCATCATCATCATCATCATCTCAGCCGGAAGACATCCACTTCTGAAAATAGGCCTCCCCCATAGGTTTCAACCGTGAACGGTCCTGCGCTACTTACACCCACCGGCGCCCAGCAACTTTCACCAAGTTATCTGTCCACCTTGTGGGAGGCCGTCCGATACTACACCTTCCGGCCCGTGATCGTCATTAGAGAATCTTTCTTCCCCATCGGTTATCGGTTCGTCGAGCTAAATAGCCTGCCAATTACCACTTCAACTTGCATAAACAAGTTGAAAGCTATTTCGATGACACTGATCTTTCTACATCCGACATGTAGTGAGACTCTGAGCAAAGCTCTCTCCATCGCACGCAGAGCGACTTTGAGCTTGTTCAAGAGACCAATATACTAACGTCTGCAATGAACGGCCCGTTACAGTCTACTGCTGGATGAACTATGAGCCTCCTCCACTTAAGTGGAGGTTTTTGCCTCGCAGATTAAAAGGTTACTGTATCAGAGAGCGCTGCTGCCCGTTCCCTCTTCAATGTGTAGTCCCTAAGTCGCCTCTTACGACACCCACGGGAAGAGTATGGGTTGGTGACAAATGTATTCTACTCTGCCGTCACCACACGTCTGCAATATTACCACACAATTAAGTCAGGGAAAAACAACCCACACTGGGCCATAACCAGTAGAGCATGGATGGATACATCTCTGGTTTATCAATTGACGCTAAACGCAGCCTCAATAAGTAAATCACCGCTGTGCAAATGCAGGGTACCTATCAGTAAGTGCAAAATTGCATTCAATTTGGGCAATTACTATTATTCGAACTAGGGTTGGCTAAGGTGTCACGCGCTAACAACGTGATCACTATTGGTCCATATAGAAGTGGAGACCGTTACGTGGAGTTCGAGCCTCTTCCCCTCATCATCATTATCTAGGACAAGGTCAATGTTTTTCGAATTTCGAACTTTATGTGTAAATTATTTTTCGAAGCTCTAGAGGTAAAGGAAAACATCGTGAGGAAACCTAATCATACCTGCTAAGAAATTCAGTGGTTGTGTGTAAAGTGAAGTTGACCAACCTGCACCGGGCCGGCGTGAAGGCCTGACCGACCGACCGACCGACCGACCGGCCGGCCTGACCGACCGCCCTTACTTTAATTTAGGCTCGATAGGGATGTATTATGAACTATCTAGCTTTCCGCCCGCGGCAACGCTCGCGTTGTGTAAGATTTTCCCGTGGGAATAAGACTTTTTCCCGTACAAAGTATCCTATGTGTTAATCTAGGTTACAAACTATCTCCATTCCAAGTTTCATTCAAATCCGCGTGAAGACGGAACAAACATCCAAACATATAAATATCCAAACATCCAGATATAATATAGTCACATTTTATAATATTAGTGTGATTGTAAGCAGGTTGATGACTACGAGTAGCCTTACATATCGCGCTCATTACGCACAACTCGCACTGAATATGGGAGAAGTTTTGATCTACGAAGCAAGACCAATGCGGATTGATCGTCGTCACAAATAAGCTTCGAAATTTTATCCTGACTTGTGCAGGCGCACGTGGAGGCATGAGTAGGCCCTCATGATTATTTTATTGATAGACAACTGAAAACGAATGTAAATCGAATGTCGAATAAAATGGGAATGGGAAAGTAGCGACCCATGCAGCGACTGACGCCAGGGTTTATGAGGTCAGTTGTCGTCGGTCACCCATCCTTCGTCTGCCAACTGACACTAATTTATTTGTGCAGGTGAAGATCTGATTATATCAGACACTCGTCCCGAAGATACCCAGGGTGAGGATGATATCAACGCAGATGAAGAGTAAGTGTGTATTATTATTATCTTCCATTCGTTTTGTCTTCTCCAACGCGTTTTTGGCCCTGGCAACGTTCTGGGTCGTCGTGCCCGTCTGAGGGTGCCCCCAGATACGTTGTCATAAATTCCTAAGGGGTACGAGCCTTCCACTCCCCCGCAAGTCCGCGCCCGCTATAATTACCACCCTGGTAGAAATAGCGATTAGTCCGTTAAAAAATATCCATTCGTTTTGCTTTCCTTCCTTTACTTTGATACTGTACGGTAAGAAATCTAAAATATATCATTGAATTTTACTTGCATTTGCCATTTTTATTTTCCCCGGTGCAATAAGTTTAGCTCATCATCATCATCATCGTGTGGGTTGTAAGGTCGACAGCCGACCTCACAAACCCTGGTGTCAGTGTTATAGAACCGCCAAAGGCCACTGACTCGGCTCATGTAACGACTAGATAGTAGCCGGGACCAACGGCTTAACGTGCCTTCCGAAGCACGGAATCATTCTTGCTGCCTACAAACTATATTGTAGTTTGGCAGAGGATGAAATCTTAGCAGAGTAAGTTTTGAAAATAAAGTGTTTTTTTTTTATTTTATTATTTTATCTTTCTTTTCGGACAATCAGGTGATTCAGCCTGCAATGTCCTAACCAAACTGGGGAAAGTCTCACAAGGAGATTTTTGCTTGACAGTGTCCCCACCTGGAATCGAACCCGGAACCTCCGTAATGGACGTCGAAATCTCGACTAGTCGGACACGGACACAAAAAATAATTATTGATTATATCGATCACCATCAAAATGCTTTTCAGTTCTGTTTGTACTCAGATCAGAACGATCCGTCACCAAAATAAAATCAATTTTAGAAATATATTTAAAACCAGCGCAGCGGTCCGCCCGCGGCTATACTCGCGTTGTATAAGATTTTCCCGCGGGATTTTCCGGTAATTTTAGTAAGAATTCATAGATTTACCTTGAAAACTTAGCAATCAATTGCCTTAAAGTTCCGTTTACAAAGCAAGCTAAAAATATTTACTAAAATAATCACAAGTCAAGCATTGATGCTAAACCATATTGTTTTAATAATGACCCATTGCAATTTTTTAAATTGACTTTGCTTGGCAAAAAAAGGACGTGAGGGACGCTCCTTTTCTACATTATGAATGAATAAAGCCTATATATTTACTAGACTGCCCCCAGTGTTAACGATGTGAACTTCCAAGAACTCTTTGAAAGTCTTTGAACAGACTCCGTACCCACGTCGGTCGGAGTAAAGAAAACCGTCTCAAGTGGGGTTTTTTAAACGGGGCGGACCTTCGGTGCGAGTGTGGCGCGACTCCAAAGTCAAAATAAAAGTCAAAATCATTTATTTCCATAGGATGTTATTATATGTTTTAAGATTTTCGTGGTTGTGGTAACAAACCCGCGAATTGTGAGAATGTTAGGATGTTATTACATCACTTAGATCCGCCATTACATTTTTTTGGGTGAGTTCACTAACACAATGGCGGAATCTGTGGAGAAGAGCTCCGCAGACAATGGCCCACCTTTTATCGTGTCCTGCTTGTCCTGACTCGAGCTCATGGAGGCCTCAGATGGAGCAATCAGGGTGACGGCATACTGGGCAAATAAAATATAAAATCTTTGACGAGCCGTCGACTCGAAAGAAGAAGAAGAAGAAGTGATATTGAAGAAAGTTTTCAACTTTTAACAGTAAAGTTATTTTTCGTACGAGTATATAGAGACGCCGGAGACGCCCCTACAGCGGCGGAGTGGAGACCGCATGACGAACATGATGAAGAATGCCCTGACGATGAAGAATGGTCAGCCTGCATCCCTGATGATGGAGACTGCGGCCTCGGAGTCCAGACCAGGGTCCGACATCGGAAGAACTTGGCGTACTTCCAAAATAACGTAAGTAATAATAATAAAAATAAAATCTTTATTTGTTAAATTCTTGACAATAATTTCAGTAGGAATAGTTTGAGTGCAGACTAATCATCATCAACAGCTCATATAGCAGAGTAATACCTATTATTTAACACTAGTTATCCGCCCGCGGCTACGCTCGCGTTGTGTTGCATAATAAGGTAGTTGATTAAGAAAATATTTTTGGTTCTCCAGTTTACTCTCCCGTATTACCTTTATGGAAGAAATTGCTACCTAGCAGGCCGCCTATCTGTAGAGTTCTTTGTGTTTTCAATGTTTGGTATAATATACGTATGTTTCCGTGTGTGCAATATCTATTCTATTCATTTCCGTAATGTACGACTACGAGCTAATGCTCGTAAATATATTTCTACGAGTTAGTGTAATAAATAAGGTCACAGTGAAAAAAGTCAGTGCAGTGGGGCTACGTTTATTTAAAGGATAAAACTATTATTATTTTGGTCATCATAATCATGTGTCAGTGTTATAGAGCCGTCAAAGGCCACTGACTTGGCTCGTGTAATGACTATATAGTAGCCGGAACCAACGGCTTAACGTGCTTTCCGAAGCACGGAATCATCTTTCTTTTCGGACAATCAGGTGATTCAGTCTGCAATGTCCTAACCAAACTGGGGAAAGTCTCACAAAGAGATTTTTGCTTGACAGTGTCCCCACCCACCGGGAATCGAACCCGGAACCTCCGTAATGGGCATCTATATTTTGGTGAAAGAAGGTCACAAGTGTCTATATTTTAAAACATGTTCGTTAATTTTGCAAGAACTAATCTATAACTTATCAAAGCATAATTAAATTGTAACTGGTTGAAGACTACATAACGAATATTAATTAATAAAATATACTTTAGTACATTACTGCCGCGGCTGCAAAATTAATTGTTGGTGGACGAGTCCAGCAAGAGTTATTGCGGCCGAGGCTTGTATAGTGCTTTTCTCTGAAATATGCGAGGAAATTATAAAATACTAAAAATATTTTGGTAGGTACCTTGGATTTAGGTGTCTTCTTGTATCGTACTAAACTTATAAATTCTAATCGTTATCATTTTATCCTTTAACTTCTTGAACCATTCATTGTAATAATATTGCCCTAATTCAATGATAGTTAACTTCATCATGATAAATAAGCAAGAAAATAGTACGATGAAAATAAAAGAGACGAAAATTATAAACCACCATATTGCATGCTTTTCTTTTTTTAACCCCCGACGCAAAAGAGGGGTGTTATAAGTTTAACGTGTCTGTGTATCTGTGTATCTGTCTGTGGTATCGTAGCTCCTAAGCGGATGAACCGATTTTCGTGTAGTTTTTTTTGTAACATGGATAATTTTACCCCGAGTGTTCTTAGCCATGTTTTATGAAAATCTCTTCAGCCGTTTGAAGATCATCAGCTCTTTTCTAGTTGATGAGGGGATCTGACGAACTTCCTTATCTCCGATCGATTCGAAATTTGGAACCTTGTTACTTCAATCATATTTAAAGTATATGGTAAGGTAACCATGACCTGATCAGCCGTTTGAAGATCATCAGCTCTATAATAGTTGATGAGGGGATCTGACTTACTTCCATATGTCCTATCGATTCGAAATTTGGTACCGTATTCCTTCAATAATATTGAAAGTATATGGAAAGGTAACCATGACCTGATCAGCCGTTTGAAGATCATCAGCTCTTTAATAGTTGATGAGGGGATCTGACTACTTTCCATAATATGTCCTTTCGATTCAAATTAAAAATACTCTCCAATTTTCTTTTAGATATAACTGTACTCGTATATCATAATTTATTTGTTATAAAGTTTAAAAATTATGAAATAAAAATAAATTAAAAATTTAAAAACCCCCGAAGCAAAAAAGCAAAACATTAAAAAGTAAAAAATAATACCTATTGTTG
>OX579645.1:6563773-6633086 GCA_951230895.1 Carpatolechia fugitivella | reverse complement strand
TGCCGCGGCCGCAAAATTAGTTATTGTTGGACGAGGACACGTTTAAAGTCCGAGCCGCAGGTGAGGACTTTTATTGTATACGAGCCCAGCAAGAATGATTGCGGCCGAGGCCTGTTAGTGCTTTTCTCTGAAATAGGCGAGGAAATTATAAAACGCTATAAAAATTACCTTTTAATAACCTTGGATTTGGATGTCTACTCGTATCGTACTAAACTTATAAGTTCTAACCTTTATCACTTTAACCTCTACTTCGACTACTTGAACCATTCATTGTTGTAATATTTCCCTAATTCAATGATTTGTAACTCCATCATGAAAAATAAGTAACAAAATAGTACGATAAAATTAAGAGATGAAAATTACAAATCGCCATATTGCGCACTTTTCTTTTTTTGTTCTGTGCCAGTGTCATACAGAGCATACAGCCAACTCCAATCCCTACGATTCGTGCACGATTCATATAAAATTTGAATTTAGAACATAAGAGTATGCTGTAAATAGACTCAAAAACATTTAAATTTCTGAATGAAAGTTACTTTGCCGGCCTAGGCCGTTTGAGGGCACATTGCCGGCCACTGTTTTGTATGGGGCAATGTTTCGTTCAAAAATGAGTCACTTCGCGTACTGTTTTTTGGCAGTAATGATCACATTTTCGAGTATGTCAGAGAAAAATAATTTTCGAGCCCCTCGGTGGGGACGTATATGAGTTGTTGATGATGATGATGATGTTTCTCTTGTGTGCAATAAAGTGTATTTTCATACTTACTTCCTTTACAGACACCAGCCAGTTTGAAGTTTATTATACTTTGTAGAATGTAGTAAAACTCGGGTAAAACTTGTAAAACTAACTACTAATTATCAGATTCAGATGTATGGGGTACCTTTAGAGTCCTTAAATCAGCTCGTTTGCCACTAGCTACAATTTTATAGCCAGGGCCATCGTGTTTTATTTTTTTATTTTTTTGTTGCAGATCCATGATGAATACCGAGTAAGGCCTCTTTCCGCCTGCCGTAGGGAGGTGGAGTATCAAACGTGTTCTGTTCGATGCCCGCGAGGCCCCGCCGCCGCGTAGTTGGCGGCACACTGCCTGCGAAGATCGGGGTTGAGTGTTCGAAGCCTGTCCAGCGCAAACACTTTGTATGATGACTAGATTTTATAATCATCATCATCATCTCAGCCGGAAGACGTCCAATGCTGAACATGGACCCATTTGCGGACCGTGGTCGCCATACAAGAACCTTTTTACGCCATCGGGTATCGGGAATTTATAATAAATATGTGGGGATATCTCACACACGACGGCCATCTGATCCCAAACTAAGCAGAGCTTGAACTTTGGAAAACAGGCATCAGCTGCCTGATACATAGAATAGAATACATAGAATAATATACAAATAGAAAAACAAATGCTTAAATATCTATATAAATAACAAGACATAAGGCAAACACAAGAGTGTTCGCCCAGGGCGCGATTCGAACGACGACACTATGCTTTGCAGGCAGGCTGAGGCAGGCACACTACCAACTTGGCTACGGGGCCGACATTTATATTTGCCTTGTGTCTGTAAATTACTTATGTACTTTTCTATTAAGGAATTAAATCTTATTTGTGTGTTAGTTCCTATTTGTTTATTTGTATTATGTAATATTATGCCATTTCCAGCGTTTATTTTACTTTCGGTATATGCACCCCTATAAAGTTTCATAATTATTGAACCATAATTATTGGACATAGTTCTTTTTATTTTAGAATAGTAAAGCGACGCGTTTATTAGCAGAGTTCGGACATCTGGCTTCGCTCTCTATAAAATTATTATATTATCGAAGATTATTCAATAATATTTTGTTTAGTTTTCAAATAATTTGGTTTAATTGATATATTGTCCTTTGATTAATATATACCTGATAATAATTGATGTTGTGATATAATAAATTAGCATTACGGAGTGCTAATATGTTTATAAAACAATGCAAAATGTTAAGCAAAAACTTGATAACTTTACTATGTGTTACATCGATTACAATTTATTCATAAAGAATAAGAGGGTATACAAGTAGTAGACCTGTCTGTCAAAAGTTAAAAAAATGATTTTTTAAATGTTTTGTAGAAATGAAGCAATAAACTGGCAAAAACATGATAATGATCACAAAGTATTTTCATGATCCGCAAACAAACGCTTATTCTGGGAAATAACCAAATGTCAGACGAAGAACTTAACATTGAGAATTAGAGAGCGTAGTAACTATGTACTGTCAAAATAATTTGTTTTACTTAAGTTATGTTGTTTTAGAAAATTATATGTAGAAAACTATATTTTGATGTCTTTTAATTACGCCCAATGATATTTTAGTACAGATGACGAAAGTATTCATACTGTTCGGTGTTCTGATTCCTTTTTAATGCAGGCGTTTTGCTGCTATTAGCATTGAGCTATTATTAATGACTATTACGCGATTTCTTAAATCTAATTACGACAATTGTCTTAATTTGACCTCAGTTTCTACACGGTTCACAATTTTACGAGTGATAAAACCCGACAGATAATTAACTCTGCAGCTTTGTTCACTATTTGACGATTTAACAACGATAGATTACAAACTATCGAGAAATATTACGTTAAATTGTAAATGGTTGGTTGCAGTGCACAATTTTACTTCAGTTTATAATATCGCGAAATTGGGCGCGCGTTGTCGTTGAACGAAGCGACCTTGTTGAGGCCCCAAAGCTTTTTCTTGTCTTGTGAAGTCAATGATATTATATACATACTGTGTGTGATGTATGATTATGTGGGTGCATTAGTATGCATATTATCTGCACATAATAGACGTACGTAGGCATAGATAGAATCAACAATCTATAAACTATTTCAAAGTTGGATAATAAATTGATGTGTATTTTTATTTTAAATGTTTGTTTCCATCCATCGTTCCGACGACGGCAGACGGGGATTGATTTCACTGCACGAGATCGTGTCCCCAAACCATCCCCTTTTACGTGACGCGTATTATAATGATCTGACTTTTTGTAACTTTTTATCGGTAAATAAGTAGAAATTGATAACAATTCGCCCACATAGTCGTCATTCCGTTCAGACGGGGGACCCGCTCGCTGCCTGGATGATCTATCCTTAAAAATAAGACAAAATTATAGGTAACCAAGCATCATTATTCATTTTCACGATTTTTGCGCGAAAAGACAACCGGTTTTAAAAAGTTTAGCGGTGGCGGTGGTGGAGTGCGGGGGAAGGCGGGGCGGGGCGGCGGCGGGGCGGTGTCAACATTGTTGTTGGTCGGGTATGAACGTAGTCGCAGACCACGCATGCGCGACGCCGCGCTCCCACTGCTTACTACTTGTTGAACGGCCGAACTCACCGACTTCACTCACTTCGCGACCCGCGCTAGTCGACTTCGGACGAGCAGCGGAGGTGGCCGCTTACCTCTCGCAGTCGTCTGAACTTCTAATATTACGCCTGGAGTATTATTTGGCTCTAATATTAATATGAAGTTCAATCCGGATTACAGTGAACATCTCCTGTGACAAACTTTAGAATAAAATTAGACTATAAATGCTTGTTTTTTGTGGACTATAGTTATTAACTTAGTACTAAGTTATTTCTGCCTACCAAAGTACCAACGCCACGACTTAACAAGTCTAGCGGTGGATTTGTATTAGTTTAGTGACATTTCTCTAACGGACCATTTTTAAATGGATTAGTGTAAAGTACTTTGTGACTATGATAGTGTTTAGAATTACTTATTAAATTTTAAGGTTCGAGTAAAAACTTATCAAGCATGTTACTGTCGCAACTTATCGCCTTGGTGGCGACTTGCTGTGTGTTTGCGGCCATCCAACCAGCGAAAACGTTTCGACAGCAGTTTAAAGGTAAGTTTTTCTCATCGACCCTGGGTAGTGGTAGACCTACCTGCTTCGGCCTGCCGAGCCGACCAGAGAAACACAGAAAAACTCCCGGTTCGTTACTTTGTTCCCGGCGAGGTAAGTACGCTTTGTTCAAAGTTTTTGTTTCCCTGCTCAAGTAAAGAATGTGAAACGAGCGTGACGTCACACAAGTTTGTATTATGAATTTATTCATTGTTTAATTATTTTGTAACTTGTATTTCACACCGTCTAACCCGTATTGTTCTTTTGGGCGGTTATTTTTTCGAAATTTGAATTTGGAATTTGTGGAGCGACGCGCGAAGCGTTTCAGCTTGGCAAAATAGTTTTTTTTATGTCCATCTGTCTGTTTGTTCTCCTCTACATGTCGCGTTTCTCTACCGATTCTCGTGAAATTATGTGAGCAGGTTCGATAAATATAGACTTTTTTGTCGAGTCAATTTTTGTAAATTTAAAATAAATGTAAAAAAATAATTAATCAGCTATTTCGAAAACTCGCGAGGTCTCCAGGTCACAGAGCCACTAGTTTAGGTTATTAACGTCCTACCCACGGAAATTTGTCTCCGTGGTCCTGACTCCTGATCCTACCCGTCTACCTACCTATCTTATTTTGCTAGGCCAGTGAGCAGGCTGGTCAGCCTGGCTAATATGGCACAGTCCAGCTATTATTTTCGTTTTTATGAGTAGGTAAGGTACCTAATTAGATACCAGAGAAATGACGAATAATATTTGATTGAACTGATGGGACTACACATTGAACAGGGAACGGGCAGCAGCGCTCTCTGATGCGATCTCCAACCCGCCTGCCAAGCTTGGAGATATGGCAAAACCCTCCACTTAATTGGAGGAGGCTCATAGTCCAGCAGTGGACTGTAACGGGCCGTTGATGTTGATTTGATTGAATGACAACCTAAAATAGGGGCGTTACTCCAATTCTCAAGTCTGATCTCTACGTAAACCGACTAGTTACTCAATCACTTTTTTTTTATAAAATCTGCGTTTTGTCAAGTAGACAGCTCACTTCACTGTAAAAGCGTCGAATAAACGAAATACGAATTTGAAATTCGAAAACGTGGGGTTCGAACCCGCGTCTCCCGGACAGGAGGCAGCGGCTCTAGCCTCTACACTACCGCCGCTCGTAAAAACATAATTTCTATAAGTCTAGTTGGACAAGTGTCCGTTTGCTGCTTATGTATGGTGGGACCTTTCCACCTATCGGAATGATAAATGATAAGAACCTGATAGGTAGTAGGTAGGTAGATACACATTTCTAGATAAGTACGTGATTTCTAGCGTGTGAACGAACTGTGGTGACGGCAGAGTAGAAATACATTTGTCACCAACCCCTACTCGTCCCGTGGGTGTCGAGGCGACTTAGGGACTACACATTGAACAGGGAACGGGCAGCAGCGCTCTCTGATACAGTAACCCGCCTGTCAAGCGTGGAGATTATGGCAAAACCCCATAGTATTAAGTGGAGGAGGCTCATAGTCCAGCAGTGGACTGTAACGGGCCGTTGATGAACGAACTAGCTTCTTCTACAGAAACTACCTATAGAATAATTACTTATTAAGAAGGTAGGTACCTGTTTGGTACAAAATACAATCCGCACGCGATGATTGCGATATTTCCGCGGTGATAAAATCCTATGTCCGTCCTTGTATACTTAGCAAGGGTATAAAATTTCATGAAAATCGGTTCAGCAGAGTAGCTGCCAAGGCCGAACAAACTTTCGCATTACAAAAAAAAACACACTCCCTGATCCCGCGTGGTTGTTGCAAATCTTCCCATAGAACTAAAAAATTTTCCCGCGTTAAAACTTTTTTTGGGTTGGCGAACTAACTTAGTTTGATACCAAATTTTATCTAAATCGATTCGGTATTTTCCCCGGAGCAGTAAGAATATTTTCGGCGGTGAAAAGTAGCATATGGCTGCCCTCGGGTGTCAGTCAACTTTAGTTGAGATCGGTTCAATAGGTCACGAAAATGTAAGCAACATACAGACAATACTAAGGTATAGGTAGTTAGACAGAGCTGCCCACTACTTTATTAATATTAGTATGGATATTTTTATTCTAGTAACTTATATAACCTACTTCTGCACCCCGCTACTGTCAGTTCTCAAAGAAATAGGTACTTACCTTCTCTTCCCAATTTCAATTACCGACAGGATCGAGCCCCTCGAAGGGACATAATTAAAGAGCTAATAGATAATGAAAAACACAAAACTTGCATTTCTCCTGAACATAGGTAAGGCGTAAGTAGCTATAGTACGATTAGTCGAAATGAAAAATTGGCTATTTGATAAGTAGACCTCTGGCGCCCGAGGGATTTAAAAACCTACCTAGTAGGTACTTAATCTATGGCGCAGTGTGGGATAGGAACTAGAGCATCGGAGTTGTGAATCTAACTCTATAGAAATAAATAAATTATATTCAAAACAATCTTTTATTTTAACATGGATGAGAAGGACTGAAGCAATAGATCACAATAATATTTTTAATATTATTGTTATATGTGGTCGTTCGTGACTTTAGTGGCCAGTCCTACTCTTTACTAATAATTAAAATCAACCAGAGTTTTAGCTTAAAAAGAACAGAACAGTGGGGAATGGAATATTTTTACACATTACAGCATAATATAAAAAAAATAGGTACATTTTTTTTAATATCTACTTAAACGATATGTGGGGACATCTTCACACACGGCCATCTGATCCCAAACTAAACAGGATATACATTACATAAATATATAAATACACACAAGGCAAACACAAGTGGTCATCACATGAATGTTTGCCTTGGGCGGGATTCGAACCCGCGAGCCTGTGCGTCGGAGGCAGATACATTACCACCTGGGCATGCTTTAATTTAGCAAAAAAAAAATCAGAATAGATAGAAGTGTAGGCCCATACCACAACCTGCAACCTAGCTTGTTACTGTATTCCAAAACAAATAAAAATGTCAAATATAACCCCACTGTGTTTTGATGAAGAATAGGGGATCGGACTGTTCCTAAATTTATCATATTTTATTAATTATTTTTAAAATATAGATTAGTAGCAGACGATTCGCGAAGAAAAAAACAGAATCGGTCGAAAAACTAATTTACAGTGATTTTTTAAAGTTTCAATATGTCTGTCTCTTTCAAAAACGATTTTTTGTATGGAGATTATATGGCGTTACTAACAAATGACTTCACAAGTGGGTATGTGCCTCTTTGTCTAATCTTGAATTTCAAACCTTTATAACTCGATAAATAAAGATAGAGCAAAAATTATTTTAGTGTTCAATAGCAGAGACTAAGAAGTTTGGATTTATAAAATAAAAAGAATGTAGTCCGATCCACTATTTCTGAGTCATCAAGCAGTAGATAATGGCCGATATAACATTGACCCTATATTTCAATTCAACATGGCGCGAAATCGCTGTGTCTAATACGAAAACCGCAAACATTATGAGTAAGCCGTTTGTACAACTATACAGACTTCTTAAAATTATTATGAAACTTGAAAAATTCTTTGCTCACGGAAGATATTCGATTCTTTAACCATTGGAAGATTCTCATAATCTGCGGTGGTAGTTAGGAGTAGTTAAAAATAGCATAGAATAAAATTATATATATATATATATACTGTATTACACACACGGAAAAACAATACAAAACATTGAAAACAGCAAACAGTAGTGGACAGACAGACAGGCGGCTTTATTACTATATAGCAATTTCTTCCACGCAACATAAAAATAAAACGCTGTGTGGTGATGGCAGAGTAGAATACATTTTGTCACCAACCCCTACTCTTCCCGTGGGTGTCATAAGAGGCGACTTAGGGACTACTCATTAAACAGGGATCGAACAGCAGCGCTCTCTGATACAGTAACCTTTTAATCTGCGATCTCCAACCCGCCTGCCAAGCGTGGAGAAGTGGAGGAGGCTCATAGTCCAGCAGTGGACTGTAACGGGCCGTTGATTTTATTTAAACATAAAATAGATGTTTTATGTTTCGGAGATGCTAAGAAAACAGATAATTGCAAATTTAATACCCTATCAATAATTAAACACTAATACCTGCCCGACCGAATCTCGAACCCGGGATCCGCAAAATGCAGTTGCATCGCATCATGACTCATGTGATGGCTGTTTTTAAATGTTTTTGACTTCTAGTTGCGCTGGAATTAGCAGCTAACGAAATCGATGCAAACGCGCGAAGATGAGATTCAGATCATGCCCAGTTATTATTCTAGAACTGTTATGTCAAAGGCTAGCTTTTCAAAGAGGTTTTGCAATGTGCCTCTCATATACTGCCAACAAAACAGAATAGTATCCGATCTTTGCCAGACAATCCAGAAAGATCATCAAAACGCGCTTTGCACGTAAGCGAAAATTAAAACCATTGATTCCTAGAGTCGTAACAATAACATTAGAAACCGTTATAAAATGAAATTGGTCTGTCTATCAGAGTTGGGTATTATATCTTGATAGTCGATAGGTATGCCTCCGCCCACCGCTCGGCCAGTGAAAGGTGCGCTCGACGAGATTGAATTGAATAGCTAACCAATCCTATAGTCACATGATATGCCAACCATGCCAGTTTTACAGAATAAGTAATAGTAGCTACTTGAAGTCAATATTCTGCCATGGATTTTGTAGCTTGTCCTTATGAGAATCTGGCCTTATGCTCACAAAGGGCTTTTTCATCACTACTGGAATAATTTACCGTGCGTGCTACCGACTAGCATAGACAGAAAATAAGCTAACAGTAATGAAACAAATTGTGCTAAGAAATTACATTTTAGTTGTACTAGATCTAAGAGGTCATTTAATACAAAAACTTGGGGTTATTACTTATCCCATTTATTACTTTCATATCATACCTCTCGATAAGATACATAGGCATGTAGAGAGAGAATACTAGATAGTTAATTAATTATACATTAAATGCAATTAAGTACTTGTTACTATTTATCACAGATTTTTAATAACCAATAAATGTGACATAAATTAATGAAGACCAATAAATAAAATAATTTAAAATTCTTGTCAATCAAAATACTAAATATTATTATATTTATTACTCAATAAATAAAATAAAATTACCGGCTAAAAAACCCAGTGTTGTAAATTAACAAGCAATAAATTGGCTCAATGAATAAATGCTTACATTTTACAAAAGTTCTCCCCTATAGTGAGAATATAGTATTCAAAAATTGGTTTTTCACCATTTCTCCCGTCGTCTGTTGACTAGTTCAGCCTCGGTCGATCAGCCAGTCGGAACTCGATTAGATTGGTAAAAAATCTGAATCAAAACGAGAACCAGTGCGGGCGCTGCTCACTCGAGAATTGGTGATGAATAGGGCAAGTAGCAAGCTACTACTGGATATGTAGAGTTCTCGGCGAGTGAGGGGAATTTGTAGTGAAACTATTGCTTTATGCTAAAAAAATTATAATAAAGTTGAATTAACAAAATTACTAGTTACAACTTAATACAACATGAACTAAGTAAAACACGGGTAAAGCGAACACGGCTTGGAGTGAGAGAGACAGACGTCCAAGCCAAGCAAACTAAGACAGGGAATAATACAAAAAAAACTTAACACACAATTTCATTATTACTTAACTAGGTACCTACTAATAAAACATTCAAAGTTAAAAGAACGCCGCGCTGCATATGGCAAATAATGACAAAAGAACGCCGCCGTCGGAATATAAAACATTCCGCGAAAAATCTATAATAAAATTGTGCGGACCAATTATGTACTATTAAGCAGAAAATCGGCGTTACTAATAACTATTATCTAAATTACCTACAATACAATATTTAGCAGTTTTTACAAAAGATACCTAAATAGCCTATAATAAACAAATATTTAAAACTTACAAAATAGTTTAGGAAGTTACCAACCATCTTATAACACGTCAGGAAAATGTCATCGTGAGGAAACACACTCCTGCGAAGAAATTCAATGGTTGTGTGTGAAGTTGACCAACCCGCACTGGGTCAGCACAACACGCGTGGCGTGGTCAACTTAAACCTGATCAGCCTAATTCAGAGAAGGCTCGAGCACCTTCATGGGGATGTAATGAGCTGTTGATGATGACTGCACGTCCCTACTATGGGGCCCGAGCCTACCGGGTTCTTCTTCTCGAGCTCATTTATCTCTAATCTAGAAATTAATCTTTGGACAGTCATAATTCAACCGCAGCAGAGATTTTTGGTCGAAATATTGACGCTTTTTGGTTTGAAAATCATAGTCCTGTATCAAATTATAGGTATTTCGTTCTCACAACAGAGGAGTGGAAGCATGGCGGGCGTCACTTTAATGCGCTTCGGGACTGCAGCTTCTGCCTGAGAGCTCCTCCAAAAAGATTCACGAGCTCGTCTCCACAGATTCCGACATTGTGTTAGTGAAGTCACCCAAAAAAATGTAATGACGGATCTAAGTGATGTAATAAAATCTTATGGAAATAAATAATTTTTTACTTTGACTTTTGACTTCACGCTTACAATATAGTTTACGTTTCATTCTGTTTCTTGAAGAATGCAACTCCGCGTGGGTCTACGCAGATCGGCTGCATTTGAAGGTTTAATGCAGAGGGCAGTTGAAATATTAACTTACTTATTGTAAATAGGTAAGTACAGACAAAGGACGAACATTTTGACTTAGACTTTTGTACGGAGGTAACTAGAAATTTCCTTTTCTATTGTTATTTGCAGATCAGTTCAAACGATGCAGTTGTGATCTAGTAGTATCTAATTAGTAAACTCTTTCTGTATCAAAACTGACTGCGTCACAGCGGCGCACCTAAATGCAGCCAGCACGACTAGTAGTCACCCAACTGCATACAAACTTCATATGAACTGCAATTTGGCAGTCGGATTGCAGTCCGTCTATCTAGAGCCTTAGACAGATTCTGTCGGACGGGAGCCGGGAGACGCGGGATCGATTCTGTTGATATTGTTTGCTGTTCTTATGGAGTCTGACAGTGTAGGTGGCAAGTGGACGGGGTAAACCTATTATCGTCCTCTTCTCAGCCGGAAGACGTCCACTGCTGAACATAGGCCTTCAACGTGAACGGTCTTGCGCTTCTTGCATCCACCACCGCGCCCAGTCACTCTCACCAGGCCTGTAGACCTATCATTGCAAGTAAAATAGAAATAAAAGTAAAAAGTTACAACATATAATTGGCGTTCTTAATAAATTCGTGACATGTCTGCGACCGCAAACAAGAGCCTTTTCAGTTTTTTTGTTTTTTGCGATATTGTAAAATAAGAATAACTAGACATTTTAATGAGTGCAGCCGGGCCGGCCCACTTATGAATTTACTATTGCCTGTTGTAGTCTAGTATCAATATTCTGTGGTCTAGTGCTGCTTGTAAGTACTACTATAGTATAATAGCTCAATTTATCAATATTGCAGAACAAGAATGAAATTTTAGTGAGTCATACAAGGTGTTACGAAAATAACATAAAATAAATATTTGTTAACAAAAGCATTCAATTAAATATTCCCATCTTTTCAATCAAACTGACACCTAAAATATAGACTGTCGACATTACAGCTATTTTTTGTATCTTTCTAACTTTCTTTTTTATATCCTTTATTTACTTTTTGGCTTCTGTGATAAATGGTAACTTGATGTGTAGTTTATCTGCAACTTTGTTTGGTTGGTACCAGAGGAAAAACTAAGTAATGAGTTGATGTGGCCGTTAGCTGAGTTTCTATTTCTGAAATAACTCTGAAACTGAGTGTGTACTCGTATAACTGTGGCTCTGTGAGCTGTAGACCTTGCGAGTCTATGAGTGGATGTGACCGTTTATTTTTATTTTTTCTCCACAAACATCTCCGACTTCTTGCAATTTATTTATCACAGTTTTTTTTTATTTTACCAATTCTTTTTATTTTATTTGTTTTCTTTATTTTTATTTTTTTTATTGTTTTTTAAATAGAGCCGAACTCCGACTAATTTGGCATGTTAGGCTTTTTAAATTTTACCATTTTATTTTTATTTTATTAAAATTTGAGAAGATTTTATGGTAAATGTAAAACAGACTTGTTTCCTTTAAAAAAATTGTCGTGTAAAGACTAAAAATTAAGGGTGTCCAACGTTTTTACCCAAATGTCCGGCTGAACCGACCGGTCAGTCGGGCTTTTCGGTTTTAAGACCTGGCAACCCTAGGCGTGGCTAATTCTCTTCAAAACTGAACTAAGTTTTATTACAAAATTAGCCGTCTTAGGCCAGTCAATATCGACATCAAGCATCGCAAACGCGCATGTATCTACGATTTTTTTTATATGTTGTTAGGTTCCTTGAGAGTAGTTAACACGCAAGTTTGCAACCCCGAAAACCCTGTGCTACCCCCATGGTGCTTGAAAAACTGCGAAATTTTGGCACTTGTTTCAGTTTTTCGAAAAAACTACCCTAATAAAGCGTTTTTCAAGTATATTTGTTGTATAATTTAATAAAGCTTACTAAATTTTCTACAATTTGAGTTTAACCCCAGCACTCTAGGTCCATTAGTTGCAGAGATATAGCTTATCAAAGGTAGGCCATTTTTTAAAAAAAAAGTGTAAATTTTGTGTTTGGGTCATATTCAAAAACACGTACTGGCTAAACTAATGGTCCTGGTGCTGCTTCAATTGTTCATCTGATCGTTTTGTGACGCAGACTCTTTGGAATATGGTAAGGGGATCAACATCAACTCTCTTTTTGAATACTTTCACAGAGGTGGTGACTGATGAAGGTCTTCACTTTATCCTGGGTCAGCGTTTTTCGCAGTTTTTCGAGGTTTTTGGGTAGCACAGGGTTTTCAGGGTTGCAAACTTGGGTGTTAAGGGACCTAACAACATATAAAAAAACCGTAGTTACATGCGCGTTTGCGATGTTTGTCCTTTTTTGTGTTGATATTGACTGGCCTATCTACCCATTAAACGATAACATTGATAGATTATAAACTATCGATAAATAATACGTTATATTGTAAATGGTTGGTTGCAGTTCACAATTCTACGTTAGTTTATAATATCGAGAGGTAGATTATAAACTAACCACGTTCACAATCTTACGGTGACATTTACATACAAAACGCATTTTAACACTTGCAGTGGTAGAGTAATGTATGTATCGTCCCAAGTGCGATCCATGCACATCAATGTAATCAGTAGTAAGTCTAGATTTAGAGAACTCTCTAAATCTAGACTTACTTCTGATTACATTGATGCTCTCGCTGACGATGATGTAATCGCTGACTATTTACACGATTTGTGCATTTTCTAAATTTTATCTGGGCGACACTTTGAACCTATAGAAGCAAAGCACGCGACGTCCTTCAAAAAATAAGCGCAGCGATCCCGATATGGCGGAAGGGCTTTTTTAAAATCGCAAGGTGAGTTGGTCGCGTGACGGTAATAACACAACTTCAGTGTTACGGCATGCATGGGTGGTGGATTAGGCGAACTCAGGGTTACCAGATATTCACGTTTCGTGATAATGTTTTATCTAGTATTCAGTATAGTATGGCAATAAGTTGCAAGCAGCTAAAAATAAATAAAATAAAAATAGGTACGCAAATACATTAAAAAAAAACGAAAGGTCGTAATACCGGTAATGTCCATAAAATCCTGCTCGTGTGGGAAACCCTCGAAGTGATAATAAGACTGGAAAAAAAAGTACTGACCGATTCATAGGTATATTCATGATAGGACTTAACGTCTATAATTTTATAATGCTAAAGACGGCATGCTGCTGGCGCTATGGCTTCTACATCACTTTTCAGTGCAATTTAAATTTTACATAATTTTCTCCTCGCAAAACAAAGCTTTTTAATTTTGTATTTTTTTAAAGGTTTAAGAATGATCGGGTCTGGCAGCACACTGCATCGGTCTACTTCTGTTATCTTGACATCGATAACCGGTGGCCAACCGACACCGGGCATCACTATCGCATCGACCCGCGAATTCCTTTCAAATCATGATAATAGACGGGCCTACGCAAACGGGAATCTTGTCTATTGATTTCACACTTTAGTTATATAGATAGAAATCTATAAGAGAAATCTATAAGTAAACATGAATTTAATATTTTTGTAAGTTTTTTATATTTATATACGTAAAATGGCTACATGTAGGAATTACTTACATAGGTAGACTTGTAATGCATAAATAATAAATAAGTACTACGATTACCATTCGAAAAATTTACAGGGTACAAATTTACTTGTTAAGGCTCTTCAAGAACACATAGTGCAAAATCTAGTAATAATTTGCTTTCAGACTTCCAATCCTTACTAATATTATAAACGCGAAAGTTTGTAAGTATGGATGTAGGGATGGATGTTTGTTACTCCTTCACGCAAAAACCACTTTGTACCCTGGATTAACACATAGGATACTTTTTACGGGAAAAAGTCTTATTCCCACGGGAAAATATTACACAACGCGAGCGTAGCCGTGGGCGGATCGCTCTAGTACAATATAGTAGTAACTGACAATACTCTTCAGTTATGCCCAACCTGCCCAAGTCACAGAGAGCGGGAGCGGAGCGGTCCGGTGCGGGGCCGGGACGGTGGTACGCCGCCGCCGCGCGTCATACAAAGTTCCGCTGCCCCGGTCCGCGCCGGTCCCGCTCTGTGTGGCCGAGGCTGGTAGGATAGGACTATGAGCGGTAACTTTCTTTGCTAGCAGTCACTCTTATAGCACAGAAGGTAGCGTCTTTTTGAAGGTAAAACTGACTTCTAGTAAGCTCTGGGTTTCGTCTTACTGATATAAAGTTTCATTATAACTTGTGTGTGTTAGCGGGTCCGCGTGGCTTGGGCTAGCAACTGCCTACTGCGATTGGCTAGCTGTCTTGGTGACATCATCGCGCAGCCGTGTCACAGAAGCCATAGCAACTCCGGCGCATTCAAGCACACACCCGCAAACGCACTCTACATCGCCACCTTCGACATCGCACTTCAAATCGCCCGCAACATTACACGCAATGTATTGTGCGACAACGGAAAAACACGTGAGGCGTTTTCGAAATTGTCGCTGGTGAGGTGAGTGCAAGGAGAATAAATTAGGGCTAATGAATGACTTATTGTGTGGGGGACAGGAAATGATTATTGTTGGGTCGGGTTGCGTTGGGTAACGCTCGTAAGCTGGATGGAGTGGAACTGGAGTCTAATGGGAGTTCTGAGGGTCGAGACCACGGTCGAGACTGAGACATAAATACGAGTAGATACCAGCCAAGTACTCGTGTAACGATTAGATACTAACTGAGACCAACGGCGTAACGTACCTTCCGAAGCACGGAATCATCTTACTTTCCTCGGCCTGCAATGTCCCAACCAAACTAGGAAAGTCTCAGAGATTTTTACTTGACAATGCCCCCACCGGGATTCGAACTCGGAACCTCTGTAATGAGCGTCAACGTCTTAGATGCAGAATAGTATTCTTCCAACTACAGTGTAATGCTATTAGGTGATGTAAGTGTGCTCAAAATCAATATTTATACCACCTGTGTGGGCCAAATTATTCGGTAATAAATTCTACAGTAAAACCCTACTGAAAACATAGTTGGTCGATAAAATGTTAAACTAGCGGTCCGCTCGCGTAGTGTAAGATTTTCCCTTGGGAACAAGACTTTTTCCCATAAAAAGTATTCTCCAGGGTACAAACTATTTCCATTCCAAATTTCATCCCAATCCGTTTAGTAATTAAGGCGTGAAAGCGGAACAAACATCCAAACATATATTTTCACATTTAAAATATTAGTGTGAAGTGTGATGTTTCGGAAAGTGTTATTAAAGTACCTCTATACAAATTTTAAATTTTAAAGTAAATCCCATTTACTTCGGACAGCTTATCATTATTTTATAGGTACGCCCTTACCTGATACAAAAGCGTATAATTTTATTATTATGCACAAATAGCTTAAATTAAAATGTGCAGTTAGTTACTACATAATGCACCGGCTAAATACATATCCATGCATGTTGTAAGGATAAGGATAAAATTTAACATAAGAGCTGACTGCCTGACTGTTAACTCAAGGTTAAGTCATTAATGCCTCAATTACATAAGCTATAATATTAGCCAGTCACACAAACGGCTGTGTATACTATTTCATACTTTGTGTTAGCTAAAAGTGGTTACTACTTCAGTAAGTTACCTACGAGTTTCACGCACATTTAAGCGGTTGTTTTCGTTACTATTTTCCACCAAAATTACTGTTCGTTACAAACTGAAGGTTAGGCAGTCCGCAATTAACTAGAATTATCTCTTATCTGTCATAGCAAAATCATTCACCGGACTAAAAAATAATAATACAAATAAAAAATAATAATGAAAATCATGGTTTGTAACTTCTGTACTATGTAGACCCATAGAAATTATTGTGGTCGGAAATTATTAGTTAGACGATTGAGAAATGACCACCATGTTACGGCGGTTTTCTTAGATTTTAATGTGATAAAAAGATTTTTTGTGATCTTATTTATTTTTTGTGAAAAAGTTTGCGAGTACAGCACTCAAACATAAATGCGAATAATGTACCTATCACTAATTAAAAACTATCATGCACTAAAAACTAAGCTCAACCACTTTCATTGATTTTTAGGCTATAAAATCTAAATTGGCTATCAAAATGCGTCAGGAACCTTTTTTTGGGTTAATTCAGACGCTAGACCAGTCAATATCTACACAAAAAAGGACAAACATCGCAAACGCGCATGTAACTACGATTTTTTTATATGTTGTTAGGTCCCTAGAGAGAAGTAAACACCCAAGTTTACAACCCAGAAAACCTTGTGCTACCCAAAAACCTCGAAAAACCGCGAAAAACGCTGACCCAGGACAAAGTGAAGACCTTGGCATCAGTCACCACCTCTGTGAAAGTATTCAACAAGAGAGTTGATGTTGATCCCTTTACCATATTCCAAAGAGTCTGCGTCATAAAACAATCAGATAAACAATTGAAGCAGCACTAGGACCATTAGTTTAGCCAGTACGTGTCTTTGAATATGACCCAAACACAAAAATATACATTTTTTTTTAAATAGCCTAGTTTTGACAAGCTTTATCTCTGCAACTAATGGACCTAGAGTGCTGAAGTTAAACTCAAATTGTAGAAAATTTAGTTAGCTTTATTAAATTATACAGCAAACATACTTGAAAAACGCTTCCTTAGGGTAGTTTTTTCGAAAAAGCTGAAACAAGTGCCAAAAACTCGCAGTTTTTCGAGTACCATGGGGGTAGCACAGGGTTTTCAGGGTTGCAAATTTGGGTGTAAACTACTCTCAACGAACCTAACAACATATAAAAAAATCATAGATACATGCGCGTTTGCGATGTTTGATGTTGATATTGACTGGCCTACGCGGCTGAATATCGGTGTCAAAATTCTGACACAAAAAATATATTAAGAATTAAAAACTTCGATCTTTAGGTGGTCTTAAAGTTTCCTCGACAACTTTTTTGCGTCAACAATATACACGATACTCAATCCATCGAGGACAACACGTTAATAGTAAAATCGTTCACCAGATAAATGATAAATTAACGAACATTTTTGGCGAATTGGCGATTTTAACTCCTCCATAAATACTGCTGCCGCGGATTGCGCCCTCTAAGACTCAGCTTTATGAAATCACGAGAGCGTGTTCTTTCCAAATATCATGAAGAAAACCACCAGATTTTTTTATGATATCGGTCTTAGACAGGCGGATAGTCTATTCCTGTGTGTATGTCTGAAGTGTCTGAACTGTGTTTTACATGGGTGACGAATTACTTACGCTTACAAATATAACACTACTCTTTTAAGAATTACCTTTTGATAATAATATACTAATACATTCTGCGCCTATAAACTCCCATTATTCTCCTGAGTCCATTTCTTTGTATTTGTCACAATAATTGGACAAATTGACAAGACTCATTCATTCTTAGCTTTGGTACCTGGTAAAATCGGATTTCTAAATCTATTTAATAATAAATAATAATAAATATGTGGGGACATCTTCACACACGGCCATCTGATCCCAAACTAAGCAGAGCTTGTACTATGGGTACCAGACAGCTGATATACATTTCTTAAATAGATAAAGACATACTTATATAGATAAACGACAACCAGACACAAGGCAAACACAAGTGCTAATCACAAGAATGTTTGCCCTGGGCGGGATTCGAACCCGCGACCCTGTGCGTCGGAGGCACATACACTACCACCTGGGCTACGGAGCCTTTTGAGAATCTATCTATATTTTCCTCTGTCTCGTCTTTAGTAGCTCATGACAAGATGGGGTAACAGAGACAAGGTAATTCGATTTTGCCTACTTCGCGGCTTTGCCTGTCAACTTAAATACAGGACCTACTCATCTAATGGAAATCCTATGTTCCTCTTCCGCCACTAACCAGGATTGATCTCTTCATGGAACCGATCTTTATTATGTGTTCAGTTCTTCGATTATACTATCATTTTGTAACAGTAATAAGAAGATCAAACCCACTACCCTCAGCTTCCGTTTGACGTTGTTTGGCCGAAATCAATACTGGCCATCTCGTAAGATTTTTTGAGGCACCGGAAACAATGCAATACGGTTTGAGCCGCTTGAGATTTTGATCGTGGAATCGTTCACGCGAGAATTTAGGTTCGTCTAGCAGTTTGTTTGAAAGAAATTCATTGTTCAGTTTTTAACGATTTTCACATCCTACTGTAATTACACAGTTTTCAATGGTTGGATACTCGTATAAAAATACATCTGTGGTTGGATCGAACGAAAACGTATCTTCACGTAAGGTTTGATGCAACCGCGTTATCCGTCTAGGGCTCCCTTTAGAAACTACTAGAGTAAGTAGGTAAGGTAGTAGGTACTCACCTTCGTAGTATTAAGTATTAGAATCAGTATCAGAAACATTTATTTGTAGGACATCACAACACAAAACACATACTTAAAGAATAGTACATAATAAAACAGAAATGAAATGAAAATACAGAAACAACACACTTACAAAATTGCCCCTGTGTTGCGACCTTGCGACACCCAGACAAAAAGGGCCTCACTCAGCAAAAGCCGTAGCCTAGCAAGGTAGACTACGGCGCTGATCATCCGCGAGCCCTGATTAATCAAATTTCATTATTCCAATGCAATACAAATAGAATTTATTGACACAAACACACAGAACAAAATAATTTCATCATTATGTATCATCATCAGAACCCTACTTCTGGACGTTGGTCAGCCAACCCAGATATTTTAAATTAGAATTTAGAAACAAATCCACAGATTTTTAAATGTCTAATCTACACTACACAATTCAAATTTTGGTTGGGTTGCGTGGGAAGTCAATCAATCCGCACTGGGCAATGACTAAGGCCTAATCAACCTAACCCATACCTATATAATACCCATTGGGTCGTCAATGATCCACCAGAGTAAGTTAAAAAACAATTTCTTAAAAGCAAATAAAAAAAAATTGTTTTGGGCATATTATGGGTATGAGGCTAGACTCCATCCCCTCGATGGGGACGACCTCTCACCCCATCAGTTCCCTGTTTGTAGGACCTTTTCAGTCCGATTATTATTATTATTATTATCACGAAATAGCAAAACTAACCAGAATCGCCGCCGGACTGACGCCATCAAAAACTTTAACTGTTCACTCGTCGTTGCACCTGCAGCTAGGGTTGCCAGATCTTAAACCGAAAAGCCGGACCGACCAGCCAGCTTAGCCGGACATTTGGGTAGTAAGCCTTATTTTAGTATTCACACGACAATTTTTTAAAGTGAGACTAGGCTTTTTATCATTTACCATAAAATCTTAAATTTTAATGAAACAACAATAAAATGGTAAAATTTGAAAAGCCTAATAAAAGCCGGATATCGTCTAATTTGGCCGGACACGCAACCAAAAAGCCTGACTGTGTCCGGCTTTATCCGGAGCCGGACGCCTGGCAACCCTACCTGCAGCAGTAGCAGTAGTTTTTAAAAGAGCACTTGAAATTATATTGTAATGCGTCCCATTTTCCCAATTGGCCATTACTTTTTATTTACTCGCGATTCTCGGGAAGAGAAAAACGGTAAGCGGAAACAGGTCGGGAAATCGCCCACTTACTATAACTATATCCAACACGGGAACTTCGCTACCTGTGGATCTTAATAACATTACTTTCTTTGCACGTTTCTAGATCTACACTGTTATAAAATATCTTTTTCTCACCAGCTAGCCAGCTTCGAATAGAATAGAATGGAATGTAACTTTATTGCACACATGAAATACAGAAAGAAGTCATCATCATCGTGTGGGTTGTAAGGTCGACAATCGACCTCACAAACCCTGGTGTCAGTGTTATAGAGCCGCCAAAGGCCACTGACTTGGCTCATGTAACGATTATATAGTAGCCGCGCGAGGCCAACGGCTTAACGTGCCTTCCGAAGCACGGAAACATCTTTCTTTTCAGATAATCAGGTGATTCAGCCTGCAATGTCCTAACCAAACTGGGGAAAGTATCACAAAGAGATTTTTGCTTGACAGTGTCCCCACCGGGAATCGAACCCGGAACCTCCGTAATGGGCGTCGAAATCTCGACCACTCCGCCACGGAGGCTGTTAAGAAGTAGAGTCACTCTACGTCTTTTCTGTATTTCTTTTGTACTTCTCTACTAGAGTGTACTTACGCGCGACCGCGACTTTCTTTATTAGTAAGGTAGCAATTTCTTCCAAACAACCTAAACTTCGAATCAAAACAACTTAAACAAGTACTTACCCTATTTCTTACATGCCTGTACACAAATGTACACATTCAAAACTCAATATGTATTCATTTAAATGGTCTAAATAAACATTGTGTTGGGTAAAAGAAATCTTAAGGAAACACTACAACACCTCAGTCTATTTGCCAAAACGATCAACCAGCAAAGGGTTACCCTTACTATGGAACTTACATAGAAATTAATGAGAAAGCTGGGTTCTGGGACGGGTTCATAAAAAATCTGTCTTTGCCTGCAAAACAACTATCACACTAATATTATAAATGTGAAAATATATTTGAATGTTTGGATCTTTGTTCCGCCTTCACGCTTAAAGTACTCAATTGATTTGGATGAAATTTTGAATCGAAATCGTTTGTAACCGGGATTAACACATAGGATACTTTTTACGGGAAAAAGTATTATTCCCACGGGAAAATCTTACACTACGTGAGCGTAGACGCGGGCGGACCGGTAGTCAGGGAATAAAATTGATAAAGTCCTAAATATAACCGACGCTATAACTGTAGATAGTTTAGAAGCCAAGCCAAGTTGAAAGGTCAGCCATTATTAAATAATAATTATAGGTACCATTGTGATTTAATAACTGCCCCAATTAAAACCACGATAAAATTGTTGACTCCGGTACAGTCGTCGAGAAATCACTTGACAACAATTCTTCTTTCGAGTCGATGGCTCGTCAAAGATTTTATATTTTATTTGCCCTACTGGGCACAATAACTTGACCACAGTCAAAGGGCATGAATTACATTCGATGAGGCTTAGGTAACGCTATACGGAACATTTGATTTACCGACGACGACCGTCGCCGACTCGTAGTCACACCAAGTTATCACACAGAACAAGTGTTTTGTTTATTTAAAAAAAAAAAACAAATCTTAGCGTGACGAAACCACTACTTCTGCATTAACAGTCTTCGAAGCCGATTGACGAGTGTCAGCTCTCATTACTGAGGTTTTGGGTTCGAACCCCTCAGGAGAAACTGTCAACCAAAAAAAGTACCTTGAGAGACTCCCCAGTTTGGTTAGGACATTGCAGGCTAAATCACCTTATTTTTCGAAAAGAAAGAAGATTCCGTGTTCCGGAAAGCACGTTTAGCTATAGGTTCCAGCTGCTACTACGGAAGTAGTCGTTACACGAGCTGTCTTAATTTCTTTCTTATTTTTATTTATGGCGTTTCATAAATCACCAATAATCAAGTGGTTTTGCTAAGTAGCGAAACACAGCCCTAATCCTAAGACTTAGGGAACTGTGTAGTGTGTACGGTCAAGAAATCCAGTAGTTTCGATAATAAAATTACTGAAGATACCCCGAGGTCGCCTGACACCATAAAAAAATGTCAATGCACGCTTGTATCTAGGAAAAATCGCAATTGGTCAGACATACTTAACCCATAAGTAGTTTATATTTATTTTTTGTTTTTATTACTACATTATGGTGATATTCTTTAATACAAAAAAAATTCGATCACTTTTTATTTTTATTTTTATTTTTCTTATTTTTTTGTACGGCAGGTAGGGTAGAGTTTGCCGCCAAAACGAAGTCAGAAATCGAATTCTAAAAAAATAAAATAAAAATAAATAACTTTGCAAATGTCCTATTGGTACCAAATAAACTGTATTGAGTAGGTTAATAAAATACATTTTATTTTTCAAAAAGAAATAAATAGAGAAATCCGAAAAAAATAAAGTATTTTTGTTATTTTACAGTATTTTTCAAAACTAACCGATTTTTTTTTTCTGGACTAAAAACAAGCTTACTTACCAAGTATGCCAAGTGTTATTAAAAACTAACAAATCATGCATCTAAGGGTGTGCTCGCGCCTGTACTGTACTTACTCTAGTTCGGTAGATCTCGGGCCTATTAGCTTTTGGTAAAAGATTGTCAATTAGTTGGGCACAGATAGAACAATATATCCGTATTAAAGGAACATTGGCTAAACGCCTCCCCAGGGCATCATCGTAACCAACCAACTTGTAGTGGTTTTCGGCAAAAAATACCACCCATTTTGGAACTTATTTCCTCCGACAGACAGCGGTCCGAACACCGTAAACTGACTGACTATAGATATCCAAAAAGCCCGCAGAAACAAGAAGGTAAATCATTGTACTTGTTTCTTTATGTTAATTAGAAACGTCTGCTAGCGCGTGTTTCGTCTTTTTGGTTATATTATATATAAGGTAAGACGAAACCACATGTAGTGAAGCCGTATAGATCTCATTCGAATAATGGGGATACCTACTACTAAACTGGCACCCCGTACAACATGCATGCATAAGTTTGAAGGTTATTTTGAAGACTGAGACAATATCTAAAGCCAGTTTTTTTTGACGATATCGTTTTATACGACGACATACCGTTTTTGCAATTTTTTTTTTTATTATCTTTATCCGAGAAGTTTTTATCCCAACTGGGACATTCTGAGGACACGTAATATCGTTCTCACAAAAATCGTTCCAGTAAAAAGTGCAGACATCCTTGTTTCTACAAAGCATGTTCCAGATAACTTTCATACAATTTGCTAGCTAAGAGAAGTTTCAGCCTGCTTTGGATTGAATGGCAATTGAAAGTCTATTCACCCCTTTAGGACATGAGCTAGATATTGCATAGCAGAGAGACATAGGTAATAAATGAACGGCTTAAAAACAATTTATATTTAATGTATAAAAAATAGGTAAAGCACGAGCGCATATATAAGATCCCCCTACAGAAAAACCTACTATTTCTTAAAATAAAATAAACAAAAAAATTTATTTGACATTTGATTGAAAAAAAAAAATATACATATTCTTTAAGATCAGAGAAAAGAAGTCTTATTCATGCAGGTCATGCCACTTCAAGTCAAGACACTAACGTGGAGTGTACATACATGGCGACGGTGGTGTAACAGCAAAGACCAGCTGATCCGACATTTAGGGAAATATTATCAAGGCTTTAGACCAGCCCCTAAAAGTCTTGAAAAGGTCCAAGCATCGAATACATTCTATTGCTACTCCAGTACTAAGTTATCGTTTCAAGTGCGACTCAAACTCAGCAATGTAAGAAATATTTCAAGTCTCAGAAACAAAGTTATAAGGCTTCAAAGTTGACGGTTAGACAGAGAGGTCCGACGTGACATGTGACGTCATATTTAAGTCACGCGGGCCATACATCCGCCATTGAAAAGAGGGACAGGGACAGATCTTTCCATGGCTCGCTGAGTGACATGTAGCCGATAGGCCAGCTTCACCGTCATGTTCCACGTCTCGGCTCCGTATGTCAATACGGTTAGGACACACTGATTATACACTCTGATCTTCAGGCATGGAAAGATCTATACTTGGTATTTCGCTACGGGATAAAATCCGAAACGAAATCATCCGGCAAAGGACCAAGGTAGTTGATATCGTCCAGAAGTGTAGCAAGCTGAAGTGGCAATGGGCTGGCCACGTCTGTCGCAGAATCGACGAGCGTTGGAGTAGACGGGTTCTCGAATGGAGACTACGTCTCCGGAAACGTAGTGTGGGACGCCCCTCTGCCAGGTGGACTGATGACCTGAGGAAGGTCGCTGGTGGTGGCTGGATGAGGAAAGCGGGTGATCGTGCGCTTTGGCGTGTCCTTGGGGAGGCCTACGTCCAGCAGTGGACTGCAATAGGTTGATTGATTGATTGATTGAAGAGGGACATTTGTTTAATAACGTTGTATCTAGTTTGTTTTTCACATTTCGATTCTGTTTCGACTGTCAGTATTCCATTTTTGTATACTTTTAGATGAACTACTCGTATGAAAAAAGCTAATATTTTTTTATGCATATTCCCTATTCGATGTAGAGAGGTATGATCGGCCTTATACTTGGGAAAGGAAAGCTGTGGTTCGTTCGGTGCGCACGCGTATCGGGGCTACTAAACGGATGATTGCTTATTGTTAGCGGCCACAATGGCCAATCAGCAGCCAGCACTCTGGCCAAATGGCCGCGTGTCCAGCCAGATTTGAAGTTAAACAGTCAGACCTCGTCACCAACCGGATTCCTTAGCTTTGTGTCATGAACTTAACATTGCGATTGACGTGCGCGTACGCATACAAAATGAAGCGATAGAAAGAAATCATAAGAAATCAGTTTTCCCAAATATGTAGGTACCTTTTTTCAAGAGGGTACGATTACCAAAATGACAGCTAAATATTTACTAAACAACAAACTTCGAAATATTATGTTCTATTGATTTTAATGGTAATCAATACTCGTCGAAAAAAAAACTTAAGCTGATGATTAATATTTCCTTTTTGTTTTTTCAGGTAAGTGATCGTGCGTGGTTTCCAGACAAAGTATGTAGTCACCATCATCAAGATATATCTTGAGGTAGGTACTAAGGTGCTATGCTATTAATTTTGTACGACAAACAGTTGCCCGACGGACGTGGTTGCCGGTCAGAATAATAGTAAACGTTACAAATGTCTGTCTACACAAGAGATAGTTCAAGTACCTAAGTGCCCTATTTTTTTTGTGGTGTCGAATGTCGGCTCAACTGACTTGGATTTAGTGCTACCTACGTGGGCGATACGACCAAGCAATGATAAACAAATTAAAATACAAGTTGCTACCATTATGCATTACATCATTCAGCATTCGGCCTAGCCGATTCATCTTCTTCTCGTGCCGACTCTAACCACAACAGTATTTGGCCACATCGACAGCTCTTTGGTTCATAATAATGTAGTATTCATCATAGTCATGGTTTCAGCTCAATTATTACATGTTTTATCGTACTATCACGACACGACATTATTGTTGCAGTGTGCGTGTGAGTGTGAGTGAGCCGGGCCATTTGTACTGCACCAAGTTGTCACATCGTTCACCGTTATTAGTTTCCGGATGCTCCGCTCAATTACGCAAACAGGCGGCGCTGGCGTCGGCTCGTTTGCTTACGTACTTGTTTTTTTTTTCACTCGTTATTTTAACGACACGCGTCAACTGTTACACATGTTTCAGGAGTACTGTCGGGTGCATGGGGTTGGTGTACTTGGTGTTTTAAACGTTAAATGACTAGAGTTTTCTGTTTATGAAACCAAACAACTTTTCCCAAATAAAAAAATAAAAGGTCGCCAGATGAAAAATAAAATGCATATCCCATCTTTCTTTCTTTTCGAGTCGATTCGGCGACTAAATTTGGGAAGGCCAATACTCTGCCACATAATATATGGCATTATCTGTGGCATTATAGAGGACTTCGCGTGTACAGGTGGTGGGGCACGCTGGGCAAGACAGTAAGTGAGCCATCGTTTGTGGAGAGACACCACACAGACATGCACTATCAGTTGTATATCCCCACCTAAGCATGTTTTCTTTACATAATAACGTTCGACGTTCAGTTTTCTCTAAAAATATTATTGTATATCACGGTGAAGTCCGCTCATGGTGTAGTGAACTTACCCAAAAAAAAATTACGAAACTAATTTAGCATTAAAGACGATTACTTAATTATTTTAAATGCCTGAAAAATAAAATCATCAATAAAAATAAAATAATAAAAATCAACAAAATCAACCATCATCATCCATTAATCATCGTGAATTTTTTATTATGATGTCGCCAATATCCAGCCCATCGGGTCCAACCACGGAATTCACTTAAATTAATCCGAAAAGTCATAAACCAATTTCTTTTTTTTGGAATTTTGAAAATTAAACTAATAACGATAAATGATACGATGCGATTAAAGCTGGGCAGCTTTGTAGACTTTCTGAATGTATAGAAAATCGTAACCGTCGACTGTACCTATATTTAAATGAAGCATGTTATGATGGGTGTCCCTCGTCGTTAGGCTAGGGCTGCCAACTGGGGCGCACAAAACAGCAGACAAGCGCCAGCCGCATCTGACAGCCTTTATCCATAAACATGTTCAAATGTGACCCACATCCCTATGTGGGTCTTGGTAGAGCTTCTATTTCAATACTCATACATACATTAAAGTTAATAGAATACATTTTACAGCCACACAGAGGGGCTCGACCATGCCCGGATTAAGGGCGAAATTGACTTTTTGAATGTTCGCCGACCTAAAATTCATCATCTAGCTAGGTTGACGATGATGAGTTTTGTCATCATTATAATTATGACAAAGGTATCCCAGCTACCCGTAAGACTATTTTTTCGCCAACATCATCATCATCATATCAGCCGGAAGACGTCTATATTGTATCAAATCAAATCAAATCAACGGCCCGTATTGTAACCTATAGTATATTCGTTCTAATCTCAAACACCATACAGTCGTCCATGACAAGTACTTACCGTAAACTTTCAATATGGGAACGGGCTACTTATTTTTTATTTTATAAATCCAACTTCTTAGTTTCTGCTATCGAACGCTAAAAGAATTTTTGCTCTATCTTTAAAATTGACCGAGTTATAAAGGTTTGAAATTCAAGATTAGACAGACAGGTACATACCCACTTGTGACGTCATTTGTTAGTAACGCCATATAATCTCCATACAAAAAATCGTTTTTGAATGAGACAGACAGACATATTGGAACTTTAAAAAATCACTGTAAATTCGTTTTTCAACCGATTCTGTTTTTTTCTTCGCGAATCGTCTGCTACTAATCTATATTTTAAAAATAATTCGTAAAATATGGTGAACAGTCCGATCCCCTATTACCAGGGTTGGGTCCCGGAGACCTGTAACACAGGCTCGGCCTATCTCAGGCTCCAGTCCGACAATATAATGTTTTATGTATATAATTGTTTGTTGAATATCATGATATAAGGAGAAATTAACATTTTTATTATTATTTATTACTAGCTTAGCTGACCCGGCAGACGTTCTCCTGCCATTTTTCCAACATCTACCCTACATACACCTACCCTGCGCAATTTTCTTTTTTTTTTATGTAAGAACCTTCTGCGACGTAATAGAAAACATTTAAAAAAAGATGAATGACATCGGTAAAGCCGTTCTCAAGTTATATTATAGCGTGACCAGGAGAAAGAGGGGTTCATCAAAAATCAAAATAAAATAGTAGTTTATGAAACTGTTGCGTAATGAGGGGTATTAAAACATAGGCGAGGTTTTTAATAGATGCACACGAGTGTTTTAATACCTAGTTATGTGCAGTTTCATACACTACTTTATCTACTCTCATACATTGGTGTTGAACAAAAACGAAGTACCTTTTTTGCATTTTCCATTCCATAAAATCTTCATAGCATTTATCATATATTTTTCTCGACTTTGCTGGTAAAAGATTACGAGGCATTTCCGTCGCCGCATTTAAAATATCGGGCGGAGTCAAATTCTCTTCACAAACACTGCTATCGGACATTTTTACGCAAAAATAACAATATTTCTACCAAATTCAGTACAAGAAAACAAGAATGGCGCCAAAACCACAGAACCAACCAAAACCCAGCCAGCATATCACTACGCATTCCGAATCAGACTCAGCGCTGCTGTCAGCGATCAGGAAAGCAAAAAAATGTATGGCTGACAGTGATTCGGAACGCAATTACGGGCGCTTTAATAGATTTCAGCGCGTCTCAGAACGCATGCGTGCGCCTTTTTTTCGTATTCAGCCTAAAACCATAGACTAGTTTAATGAATAAAAAAACATAGCGGTACTATAATAATGAGTTTTATTTTTAATTTTATGTACATGCGTTTATAAAGTGTGCCAATATAAAACCGATTTGGATTTTGTAATTCGAATTTTACGATATTAGAGTAGATAAAATTATTTATTTCCATTATTTATTTACATCACTTAGATCCGTCGTTACATTTTTTTGGGTGAGTTCACTAACACATCATTTTTATATTATATAGATTACTAGCGGTCCGCCCGCGGCTACGCTCGCGTTGTGTAAGATTTTCCCGTGGGAATAAGACTTTTTCCCGTTATGTGTTATACCTAACCTACCCTACACCTACCCTACAATTTTATTTTGAACGTGAATACTTCTCTGTCCTTGCGCCTAGATTGGCCCGGAGATCGTCCTTTTCTCCATCAACAACACTGTTTAACTTACCGCTTCAATATAAAATAGAAAACATGCAAAGTGGTGTTTTCCAATGCAAATAGCTAGCTGTCTGACTTAGCAAACAAGCTGAAACACCTGAGAGGCCACGCTCAAAGGCGCCATAACGAGGTGGAACAAATTGCTGGTGTCCTTAAAGCTGAGGATATAACCTGTCTCGTTAGGCCAACTCCGTTCATACAAAGTCACCGTGAGGATAACAGCTGAGGTCGAGCTCTCATCCCTATGATGACATGACACCGAAGATAAAGATTAAAAAAAACTAAAGAAAGCATTGTGAGGCTTTTCCCAGTTTGATTAAGAAATTACATAACCCAATATGGGCAAAAAAAATGTTTCCGTGTTTCAGAAAGCACGTTAACCTGTAGTTAAGCCGTGGGTCCACGGAATCCAGTATAGTCATCATCATCAACCCAGCCCGAAGACGCCCACTGCTAAACAAGGGCCTCCCATAGGTTTCCAACGTGATACTAGGATAGCAGGACGAAAAACGAGTTTTTGTTCTTGTCTCTTATAATCTTGCAATAACGGAAAAAACTAGGTCGAATGCATTCCAAGCGTTTTATTAGAATAGAAGAAAGGTATGGAACCCGATCGCCGGAAGCGAGCGCACAAAGACCACGATTCGCGGAACAACGCGGATTAGCTGCGGTGCGGGAGCGGAGCGGAATCCGCGACTTAAATAGTCGGGAGCCGGTGATTCACCTGAGAAAGGTTAATAAAAATAAAAACTTAGGACATACCTACAATGTCTACATCAGTTGGCCGCTCAAAATGCAGTCGTAACTAGGGCATGGAATACCGGAGTAATTTTTCATACCGGTATTGATACCGGTATTGAAATTTCAATTACCGGTATACCGAAATTTCGGTATTTTTTCGGTATTTCTTGAAATACTGCTAGTTTCTGTTTAAATGATTCCAAGAACGATTAGTAAGTCTCGTTTGCGAAAAGTTATTAAAGAAGTTTTCTACGCTGTATAACAGAAACACTCAAACTATTTATCAACTCCCTAGATACCACAAAATGAGTAATTAAAGTAATAGGTTATTAAGAATACTAAAGAAAATACGTTCTTTGATCCAAGAATTATTTATATTGTTTCATTGGCACAAATATGACAATCAAATATTAAATTAAAAAGTAAAAAATATTTTTTTAAGAACACGTTTTTAGCACTAAAAAGTATAAAATAATTTTTATTGAGATTTTTATTGGTGTAGTACTCTTGTAGGACTTAAAACGAAAAACGTGGGGTGCATGGAATATATATATATTCTAAGAAGTAGAGAACTAGGTGATGGCTGAAAAACAGCATAGCTGACGCTGTAATCTTTTCATTGTCTTATTTTCATGTCTGTCTGTACTACTTATTAATACATAACATATTGTTATTGTAATGAAAATGAATAAATGTCTTCTAAATCTTATGAGTGCCAGGGGTTGTTATGTGTTATGTCTTGAAAACTTACAAATAGTTATTATTAGTATATTATTTGCAGTGCAATTCAATTGTTGTGTATTTTATTATTGGAAAGACTTGCGTTTGACCATTATTCTAGCTGATGGAAATGCATTATAAAGTGAAAGATGGACCACGCTCGCCTAGAAGATATTTATGTTTTTTTTATAAAAGGGCTAAACTATGTTTTTTGAGAAACACGGTTATGCTTCAAAATCTACTCCATGCTCCCCACGTTTTTCATTTTAAGTCCTACAAGAGTACTACGACAAAAAAATCTCAATAAAAAATATTTTATACTTTTTAGTGCGTAAAACGTGTTGTTAAAAAAATATTTTTTACTTTATAATTATTTTGTGCTTTTTAGTCCAGCGTATTTAAATGTTGCAAGATGAATATCACGTAGGACTAAATTGCTAAGACTAAAAATGCCAAGCATGCCGAGATTATGTTGTTACGATGAGATTACCTTCCGGCTTCACCATGAGACCCTAGACATCACTTATGACTAAAGATCTTGTCAAGACAAATCCAATGAGCCCGAACACGACAAGGTTATGTTGCGACGTTGAGAGAGTTCCTATGGCCACCTTCTGGTTCCATAATGAGATCCTGAACATCACATATGACTCAAAAACTAGTCTTGACAAATCCAACGGGCCCAACAAGGCTAGGTTATGTTGAGTATTTGAGGAAATACAGCGGCCACCTTCCGGCTCCATCATGAGATCCTGGACATCACGTCACGTATGACTAAAAATCTTGTCAAGACAAATCTAACGAGCCTAAACATGACGAGATTATGTTATGTATTTTAGGAGTTTCTATGGCCACCTTCAGGCTCCATCACGACACCCTGGACATAACGTGTGACTAAATATATAGTCAAAACAAATCCAACGGGCCCAAATACGACTAGGTTATGTTGAGTATTTGAAGAATTCCTGTGGCCACCTCCATCATGAGACCCTGGACATTACTTATGACTAAAGATCTAGTCAAGACAAATTCAACGAGCCCAAACACGACGAGGTTGTATTGTGTATTTTAGGAGTTTCTATAGCCACTTTTCGCCTCCATCATGAGACCCTGCATTTGTAACTAAAGATCTAGTCAAAACTATTCCAACGGGCCCAAACACGACTAGGTTATGTTGGGTATTTGAGGAATTCCTATGACCAACTTCCGGCTTCATCATGAGACCCTGGACATAACGTATGACTAAAGATCTTGTCAAGACAAATCCAATGAGTCCAAGCACGATGAGTTTGTGTTGTGCATTTTAGAAGTTCCTATGGCCACCTTCCAGCTCCATGAGACCTTGGACATCACGTATGACGAAAGATCTTGTCAAAACAAATCCAATGAGTCCAAACACGACGAGGTTGTGTTGTGTATTTTAGAAGTTCCTATGGCCACCTTCCGGCTCCATCATCAGACCAGCTCCATGGTGTCATAATATTGCATTGTCACCGAGGTTACATAAGTGTACCAAATTTCAGCACAATCGAATAACAGCACGTGCTTCAAAAATGAGTTGCAAGATTCGGACCGAACAAACCCACAAACAAACAAAGAGACAGACAAGAAAGCGAGTTAATAAAAACGTGTTAAAAAATAAAATGAGATGGTATAAAATCTATCAATGACTTTCCATTAGTTGAAAAACTGCCGATATTGCAAAATTAGATCACTTTTTTCGAAATACCGAAATACCGGTATTTTTTCTTCAAATACCGGTATCAAAATACCGAAAAATTTTACCGGTATACCGGTATTTCGGTATACCGGTATACCGGTATCCATGCCCTAGTCGTAACGCTGCCGACTTGACAAAGGTAATTTTTGTCGTAGGACAAAACGGTACTGTTTTTTTGTCATTGATGGAGTATAAGAGGTTTTATTTTGCCGTTCCATTCTCACATAATTTGTCATTCAATTAATTTGCAATTTAATTCTCATTATTATGTTAGTGACGAGTAATACATAAAAATACGAAACTTGTTTCCGCAAGTTTTAGTACCTATATTTATTTGTCATCCATCGGCTTGCGCGCGCATCCCTTGCATTGCAACCCGCCCGCTAGCCAATCACAGCGTCTCGTCGCGCTAAACACCTGCCGCGGCGCCGACTATGACGCGGCCGCACAAAACAGGACAAGACTTCTAGAACCGTATATTCCGCAACTTTGGATCGTACAGGAGTAAAGTTAGTATCGTGTAAAATAAAACAGTCAACTATAATAATAATAATAATTAGCCATTTATTCCTAAGATCAATTAAGATACACAATTAACATTTGATTCCATTAGGTAAAAGTTCCATTAAATACATTTTAAAATAATAATAATTATAATTAATTTACATTTCATTTTTTAATCTTAGGTACCCATTTTCGGGTAAAGGCCTCCTCCATCAATTTCCACTGTCCTCGCTCTGAAGCGAGCCTCGTCCAGGTAGTGCCCGCCGTCTCTACAATGTCGTCGCGACAGCCAACTGGCACCTCTGTAGGTTCGGAAAACACCAAAAAGTATACTGATCCAAAAACTTTGGGTCGAAATTGAACACAAACTTGTTTAGGTCTACCACCCTTTTGGGTCAGCTTCCAATTCTTCAGCATTACCAACCGCGTGTCCGGATGACAACAATTTACTCCGCGTCCACTTCTCGGTAAAAATAATAACGGGGACACACGCAACGGGCGCTGCACTATACCACACTGCTGATATACCAAGTAAACTGGACGCGCGTCGCGACTGGACGCGAAGCGATCTGCTTTTATTGTTTCCCTGAGACTAATATTATCAGCACTATTACTATCACAGGAAATTCATTAAAACTTTCAGCCCTGCCTCTGACGTAAACAATCGGCAGAAACAGAAGACCTGCTTGATCTCGTTCGAAATACTCGTTAGGCAATGAATACCTTCCTTCCTCATATCAATTCAATGGCCGCTAGAGGGCTGATCTGAGTTTGACAGCTGTCAAAACTTTTGGCGCGCTTACACGAAAGCACGAAAGTGCTTGTGGGATTCTCGGGCAGTATAGTATTAAATTAATAATTTACATTCACCTCCGAGAATTCCACACACTACACACACGAAGAATTCCTTTTGAGCGGCAAAACGCAAAACCATCAAAGAGTTAACATTCGGTAAATAAATTAGTTTAATTGACCGCATTTACAATTACGGTGATGATAGAACAATAACAATTGATTTATTAATTTATTCCACAGTGATAAAATATAATAGTTTTGGTTAAACACTTCGTCTGGAAAGATCAGTTTAAAATAATTGTTATCAGAATTGGCTCACGCTTTTTGTTTTAAATATAACTTAACCGGCTTATAATTGTACACCAATAAATATTTTTTTAGCTATCAAACTTCATATTCATCAATATAAAAAACTCAAACAATAACAATAATTGTAAATAATATAGTTTCAACGCATACCTACATACCGGATTGAATTTTTCTCTAGCCATTCTCAAGATTTTTGCGTGAGAATTCTCTTACTCAAACCATATATTCTTATGCTTATACTTTGTAGACAAATACGATTACAGCGTGTTACAAAAAATACCAAAAAAAAGAATATTCTTCATCACAGGCATTTCATCACAATTTTCCCATCTCTAGTGTCATTTGACACCTAAAATATAGACTATCGATTCTCAGAACGGAAAAGTATTTGTACGCCATTTGTACCTACATTTTTAAAAGAGATGTACTTAAATCAATTTATGTTAGAAAACATTTTCTTTTTTGCCTTAATTATCTTGTTTACGTATTTACAAACATAAATATTATTTTGAAATATTTAGTTCATTATTTCATTAATTTATTATTTCACAACAATTATTTAACAAAGCTTTTTTTATTTATTTGTAGTTTTTCATTTTGAAATTAATTGTTTTAATGTGAATGTTATGGTACAAGTAGTACGTAATCATTTTTAACCATAGCGGTAAAAATAGGCACATTGACCTAAAATTACATATCGACGGTGAAGTATCAATACCTCCTAACTTCGATTTTGGTCATTTTCACTTTATTAAATCAAATATTGAGATAACAAGCAATATCTTCTATCTAAACTTAATTTAAAAACCTGCAGTGATACACAGATGTCTCATAAGCCACCATAAACTGTATCTAAAAATTAAAAGAACCATATTTTTACATTTAAAAAATAACACAAAAAAAATAAAACTTTTATTTCGTCTCCTGTAAAGTTGCGTTTTTTTAGATAGAAGGTATTGATACTTCACCGTCTGGTCCGAATATTCTTTGACACATCTGATCACTAGAGATGGGAAAATTTTAATTAAATGCCTTTGATAAAAATATTCTTTATTTTTTATTTTTTGTAACACGTATATAGAAATAGGTTACGCAGGTCTGAAAATCTAGACTTTTGTTGGAAAAGTTTCGAGTAGATTTCAATCAAGAACGAATGACGCACTTCCGTAACTTGCGAAATAAACTTACTTTCGACGAGTTCACTAGGCAGAACAAAAAAATGCATAAATGCCTGAGATTTGATTGTTATATTTCACACAAGAAATAGTCAAAGGTTAAAAATAACTGTTATGAGACATGCATGGTCGCTTGAAATACAAAACAGTGTGTAACACAATCAGTGTGTCGTATCGAGATAAGTGAACGATCACAGGTTCAGTTCCCGCAGGGGACTCGCAAGGCGGACTAGTTGTGCGAAAAGTGACAACTTCGAATATAATTTTTTCATATTATTGTAGCTGGCTTCTACAGTCAAATGTTACACTGATTACTGCCAACCGCAATGCGAGTGTCACTTTTCTGTCTGTTTCTTACGTTACGTTTTTATCTCTAAAATATTAAACCGATTTTGATGAAAGTGCTAGAAACATAGTTTGACATTCAATGTGTCTATTTTGGAAAAAGAGGAAAATCCGCAACAACGTGGGCGTAGTTAGGGTGGTCGGGTGCTCACAAAATGTTGAAGAGATGATAGCGTGGTTCATTTTCGAAACTCGTCTGTCCAAAATACTTTTTAAATTTTCTTCGGTGTGTTGAATCGGGCGCAGTCATTAAAAGCCTTCAATGCACTTGTACTTGTAACTGTTTTGTACTCATTAATTTGTACATAAAAAATACGCATTCAATATGCTGAGAAAATCAGAGCCAATTTAGGTCAGTGATGTGATGATTTGTTTCTTGAATGAGTTGCAGCTAGCTATGGTACTCTGGGGCAACTCCACGTAGCCCAGATGTGGTAGTGGCAACTCGCTTGCGATTGGAATAAAAGCACAGTTTCTTGATATAAATATTTTTTAATCTTTTTCATGAAAAACCTATTTGACAACGCATCGTCTGCTCTAAGAGGATGTAAGGGGTTTAAGAGGCGGGATTCGGTAACTAGCCAATAACATCAATTTACATGGCACTTCAATACCAACATAATAATAACTTACGTCAAAAACCTTGTCTAAAACAGGAGTACCAACCTAACAGACTAAATAGTGCTACCTGGTGCTACCGTGCGGTTTTTATCGATATCGATAGAATGTACAGGTTGGGAATTGAGGCTCCATTTAATAATGTAATTTTTATTATACAACGTGTTACAAAAAATACCAAAAAAAAAGAATATTCTTCATCACAGGCATATAATTAAAATTTTCCCATCTCTAGTGTCAACTGACACCTAAAATATAGACTATCGATTCTCAGAACGGAAAAATATTTGTACACCATTTGTGCCTACATTTTTAAAAGAGATGAACTTAAATCAATTTATGTTAGATAACATTTTCTTTTTTGCCTTAATTATCTTGTTTACGTATTTACAAACATACTCGTAAATATTATTTTGAAATATTTAGTTTATTATTTCATTAATTTATTATTTCATAACAATTATTTAACAAAGCTTTTTAAATTATTTGTAGTTTTTTTCATTTTGAAATTAATTGTTCTAATGTGAACATACAAGTAGTACGTAAACATTTTAACCATAGCGGTAAAAATAGGCACATTGACCTAAAATTACATACCTGGTCCGAATATTCTTTGACACAGCTGATCACTAGAGATGGGAAAATTTTAATTAAATGCCTTTGATAAAAATATTCTTTTTTTTGGTATTTTTTGTAACACGTTGTAGATTAGGACCGAAATCAAATCCTCATTTTATGATTCCAATGTTTGTATTATGGTAATTCAAAATACAAGATTGAACATAAAATGCGGACCTGATATAAAATGAAAATCTTTTTCTACAAAAATGTTTAATAAGCACTCTTGCCTTACGCACAAGATACAATTAAAGGCTTACATAATTATCCTTACTAATAATCTAATATTATTAAAGCGAAAGTTTGTTAGTATTTTATGAGATTGAGGTATGTTCTTGTTATACAGTACTTGAGCTTTGAGCTGCTGTCCTGGTACATAGGATTCTGTAAATCACCAAAACAAAAAAATAATTTTAAAATTTTAAAATCCCCGAAACAAAAAAAGCCAAACATTAAAAAGTCAAAAATAATACATATTGTTGAGCCATCAAATTCGATACAACGTGTTACAAACAATACCAAAAAAAAGAATACTGTTCACCACAGGCATTTAATCAAAATATTCCCATCTCTAATGTCAATCAACCTTGATATTGTATAGACTATCGATTCTCAGAACAGACAAGTATTGATAAGCGTTTGTACACCACTTGTGCCTACATTTTAAAAAGAGATGCACTTAAATCAATTTATGTTAGAAAACCTTTTTTTTTTGCCTTGATTATCTTGTTTACGTATTTACAAACATGAATATTATTTTGAAATATTTAGTTTATTAATTCATTAATTTATTATTTCATAACAATTATTTAACAAAGCTTTTTTAATTATTTGTAGTTTTTTTCATTTTGAAATTTATTGTTCTAATGTGAACATACAAGTAGTACGTAAACATTTTAACCATAGCGGTAAAAATAGGCACATTGACCTAAAATTACATACCTGGTCCGAATATTCTTTGACACAGCTGATCACTAGAGATGGGAAAATTTTAATTAAATGCCTTTGATAAAAATATTCTTTTTTTTGGTATTTTTTGTAACACGTTGTAGATTAGGACCGAAATCAAATCCTCATTTTATGATTCCAATGTTTGTATTATGGTAATTCAAAATACAAGATTGAACATAAAATGCGGACCTGATATAAAATGAAAATCTTTTTCTACAAAAATGTTTAATAAGCACTCTTGCCTTACGCACAAGATACAATTAAAGGCTTACATAATTATCCTTACTAATAATCTAATATTATTAAAGCGAAAGTTTGTTAGTATTTTATGAGATTGAGGTATGTTCTTGTTATACAGTACTTGAGCTTTGAGCTGCTGTCCTGGTACATAGGATTCTGTAAATCACCAAAACAAAAAAATAATTTTAAAATTTTGAAATCCCCGAAACAAAAAAAGCCAAACATTAAAAAGTCAAAAATAATACATATTGTTGAGCCATCAAATTCGATACAACGTGTTACAAACAATACCAAAAAAAAGAATACTGTTCACCACAGGCATTTAATCAAAATATTCCCATCTCTAATGTCAATCAACCTTGATATTGTATAGACTATCGATTCTCAGAACAGACAAGTATTGATAAGCGTTTGTACACCACTTGTGCCTACATTTTAAAAAGAGATGCACTTAAATCAATTTATGTTAGAAAACCTTTTTTTTTTGCCTTGATTATCTTGTTTACGTATTTACAAACATGAATATTATTTTGAAATATTTAGTTTATTAATTCATTAATTTATTATTTCATAACAATTATTTAACAAAGCTTTTTTAATTATTTGTAGTTTTTTTCATTTTGAAATTTATTGTTCTAATGTGAACATACAAGTAGTACGTAAACATTTTAACCATAGCGGTAAAAATAGGCACATTGACCTAAAATTACATACCTGGTCCGAATATTCTTTGACACAGCTGATCACTAGAGATGGGAAAATTTTAATTAAATGCCTTTGATAAAAATATTCTTTTTTTTGGTATTTTTTGTAACACGTTGTAGATTAGGACCGAAATCAAATCCTCATTTTATGATTCCAATGTTTGTATTATGGTAATTCAAAATACAAGATTGAACATAAAATGCGGACCTGATATAAAATGAAAATCTTTTTCTACAAAAATGTTTAATAAGCACTCTTGCCTTACGCACAAGATACAATTAAAGGCTTACATAATTATCCTTACTAATAATCTAATATTATTAAAGCGAAAGTTTGTTAGTATTTTATGAGATTGAGGTATGTTCTTGTTATACAGTACTTGAGCTTTGAGCTGCTGTCCTGGTACATAGGATTCTGTAAATCACCAAAACAAAAAAATAATTTTAAAATTTTGAAATCCCCGAAACAAAAAAAGCCAAACATTAAAAAGTCAAAAATAATACATATTGTTGAGCCATCAAATTCGATACAACGTGTTACAAACAATACCAAAAAAAAGAATACTGTTCACCACAGGCATTTAATCAAAATATTCCCATCTCTAATGTCAATCAACCTTGATATTGTATAGACTATCGATTCTCAGAACAGACAAGTATTGATAAGCGTTTGTACACCACTTGTGCCTACATTTTAAAAAGAGATGCACTTAAATCAATTTATGTTAGAAAACCTTTTTTTTTTGCCTTGATTATCTTGTTTACGTATTTACAAACATGAATATTATTTTGAAATATTTAGTTTATTAATTCATTAATTTATTATTTCATAACAATTATTTAACAAAGCTTTTTTAATTATTTGTAGTTTTTTTCATTTTGAAATTTATTGTTCTAATGTGAACATACAAGTAGTACGTAAACATTTTAACCATAGCGGTAAAAATAGGCACATTGACCTAAAATTACATACCTGGTCCGAATATTCTTTGACACAGCTGATCACTAGAGATGGGAAAATTTTAATTAAATGCCTTTGATAAAAATATTCTTTTTTTTGGTATTTTTTGTAACACGTTGTAGATTAGGACCGAAATCAAATCCTCATTTTATGATTCCAATGTTTGTATTATGGTAATTCAAAATACAAGATTGAACATAAAATGCGGACCTGATATAAAATGAAAATCTTTTTCTACAAAAATGTTTAATAAGCACTCTTGCCTTACGCACAAGATACAATTAAAGGCTTACATAATTATCCTTACTAATAATCTAATATTATTAAAGCGAAAGTTTGTTAGTATTTTATGAGATTGAGGTATGTTCTTGTTATACAGTACTTGAGCTTTGAGCTGCTGTCCTGGTACATAGGATTCTGTAAATCACCAAAACAAAAAAATAATTTTAAAATTTTAAAATCCCCGAAACAAAAAAAGCCAAACATTAAAAAGTCAAAAATAATACATATTGTTGAGCCATCAAATTCGATACAACGTGTTACAAACAATACCAAAAAAAAGAATACTGTTCACCACAGGCATTTAATCAAAATATTCCCATCTCTAATGTCAATCAACCTTGATATTGTATAGACTATCGATTCTCAGAACAGACAAGTATTGATAAGCGTTTGTACACCACTTGTGCCTACATTTTAAAAAGAGATGCACTTAAATCAATTTATGTTAGAAAACCTTTTTTTTTTGCCTTGATTATCTTGTTTACGTATTTACAAACATGAATATTATTTTGAAATATTTAGTTTATTAATTCATTAATTTATTATTTCATAACAATTATTTAACAAAGCTTTTTTAATTATTTGTAGTTTTTTTCATTTTGAAATTAATTGTTCTAATGTGAACATACAAGTAGTACGTAAACATTTTAACCATAGCGGTAAAAATAGGCACATTGACCTAAAATTACATACCTGGTCCGAATATTCTTTGACACAGCTGATCACTAGAGATGGGAAAATTTTAATTAAATGCCTTTGATAAAAATATTCTTTTTTTTGGTATTTTTTGTAACACGTTGTAGATTAGGACCGAAATCAAATCCTCATTTTATGATTCCAATGTTTGTATTATGGTAATTCAAAATACAAGATTGAACATAAAATGCGGACCTGATATAAAATGAAAATCTTTTTCTACAAAAATGTTTAATAAGCACTCTTGCCTTACGCACAAGATACAATTAAAGGCTTACATAATTATCCTTACTAATAATCTAATATTATTAAAGCGAAAGTTTGTTAGTATTTTATGAGATTGAGGTATGTTCTTGTTATACAGTACTTGAGCTTTGAGCTGCTGTCCTGGTACATAGGATTCTGTAAATCACCAAAACAAAAAAATAATTTTAAAATTTTAAAATCCCCGAAACAAAAAAAGCCAAACATTAAAAAGTCAAAAATAATACATATTGTTGAGCCATCAAATTCGATACAACGTGTTACAAACAATACAAAAAAAAAGAATACTGTTCACCACAGGCATTTAATCAAAATATTCCCATCTCTAATGTCAATCAACCTTGATATTGTATAGACTATCGATTCTCAGAACAGACAAGTATTGATAAGCGTTTGTACACCATTTGTGCCTACATTTTAAAAAGAGATGTACTTAAATCAATTTATGTTAGAAAACCTTTTTTTTTTGCCTTGATTATCTTGTTTACGTATTTACAAACATGAATATTATTTTGAAATATTTAGTTTATTAATTTATTATATCATAACAAAATTTAATGAATATTTTTTTAATCATATGCAATATTTATAATTTCTAAAATAATTGTTCTGATGTGCATGTTACGGTACAAGTAATACGTAAACATTTTTAACCATAGCGGTAAAAATAGGCCCATTGCCCTGAAATTACATATCTGGTCCGATGATTCTTTGACACTGCCTAATCTCTAGAGATGGAAAAATTAAAATTAAATGCCTTCGAAAAAAATACATCTTTTTGGTATTTTTTGTAACACGTTGTATATTTTAATTTTATTATAGAAATTGATGGATGGCACGACTTGGTTTGCTCGTTGAAATGACGCTATAATGTCGCGTCGAGGTACTGAAGTCAATAAATAATATTATCGATAACTTTATAATCCTGAAGTACATCACTAGTGTAGTAAAAAATGAAATTTAAGATAATTTTATTTGTTATGAGCCGGCTTTAGATACACAATATTTATAGATAGATATAAACAATACTTGCTAAAATATTTATTCCAACTCTTACCGTGCCTCATCCAAAGGAAATTTCGCAATAAACTTATTTTTTTCAAATCTACGATTGGCTCGGTCTCCACAGATTTCACAGGATATAAACCGCTTTTTCGGTGGCATTTTCATAAACAATATTCACTCAACCCTAAATCACTAATTAGCTGATAAAATCAATTGAAAATCTTCAGAAATTAACTGAAAAGCTCGTCCAAGATATAAACACGCAACAATATGACAGTTGATGGCTGACAGACAAGTGTAAAAGAAAGAGAAAGTATAATGTAAGAATGAGATGGCAGTAGCCGCCATTATTTGCCATGCAAATTCCATAGTAAATTTATTTTGTTCGTAGTTGCGTTAGACTGCGTCTGCTCTCCATTTTCTGACTCCCCCACTGTTATATGCTTTTTCACCAATATCTGGCATCTCTCGAGTGCCAGTAATAACTAAAAAGAATCAATTCAGAAGAAGAAAATATCGCGGAGTTTGCACACAGAGCATACAAACTCCACAGTACCTATAGAGTTGTATAACGAATAACGATCATCGATCGTTGGGCATCCAACGAACTAGTTGAGCTTTAAATATTAGGCGATGAGAGGTCTCGGTTTGACACCATATAATATATATTTATAGTTACGTCTTATATATTACTAGCGGCCCATCAGCGGCTACGCCAGCTTTATTTTTGAATTTTCCCGTGGGAAAACATATTTCCCGTGGTAAAAAGTAGCCTATGGTACTCAGAGATAATTTAGCTTTCTAATGGTGAAAGATTTTTTAAAATCAGTTTCAGTAGTTTTTGAGTTTATTCGTTACAAACATACAAAAATACAAAGGTTTCCTCTTTATAATATTATATTAGTATAGATTAGTATTAGTATAGATATCAGTCAAGTTGTTTGAGTGCGCGAGGATTAAACGTACGGTAACGGGTGCGCGGGCGACCGACGACGACGACGCGACGGTGTCTGAAACCGGTTTGCTACGTAAAGTGGAGCGTTACCTAGTGCCTACTGCTCGAGTACTATGCAAGGCTGGAAGCCGGTATTTTTTTAACCTGATGAATTTCGGTTTCGAACCAGATCCCAGGCGAATCACTCGTAAAGCGAAACCGACTTACGAGCGATATCGCTTCTGGGATAAACTTAGTTAATCCCAAGCAGCGCGTGACGAGTAAAGCGCGATGCTCTATCTTTCTTTCTCGTGCATAAATTGTGAATAAATACAGCGAAACCAGATCGAGGGCCAAAGAGTGAAGCAAATCTCTCTGTTATTTGAGCAGGAATCAAAATGAAAATGCTCTATGATCAGAACCGAAAAAAATAGGGTATCGGTCGGTTCCTAAATTTACCATATTTTATGAATTATTTTTAATATACAGATTAGTAGCAGAGGATTCGCGAAAAAAAAAACAGAATCGGTTGAAAAACGAATTTACAGTAATTTTTTAAAGTTTCAATACGTCTGTCTCTTTCAAAAACGATTTTTTGTATGGAGATTATATGGCGTTACTAACAAATGACGTCACACACAAGTGGGTATGTGCCTGTCTAATCTTGAATTTCAAACCTTTATAACTCGGTAAATTTTAAAGATAGAGCAAAAATTCTTGTAGTGTTCAACAGCAGAAACCAAGAATATTTGGATTTATAAAATAAAAAAAAGTAGTCCAAACCCCTATTAAAATGAAAAAGCTCTTCTTAAAATGTATGGGCATGCGCGCAAACTGGTTTGAAAATTCAACCAGGTATTCAAGCCTTGCTACAATGACTAATATCTTGTTAAAGTTGAGTCTACTAGGGACTTTTTGGTTTGGCTTGAAAATAAATTTATTTTTGCACTGTTATTAGTACATACGTCTACCGTCATCGATTAGTAGAGCGTTGGAAGTGTAATGGCTAGAGCCGCTGTCTTTCGTCCGGGAGACTCGGGTTAGATCTGTCATCAACGGCCCGTCACAGTCCACTGCTGGACTATGAACCTCCTCCACTTAAGTGGAGGGTTTTGCCATAATCTCCACGCTTGGCAGGCGGGTTGGCAGATTAAAAGGTTACTGTATCAGAGAGCGCTGCTGCCCGTTCCCTGTTCAATGTGTAGTCCCTAAGTTGCCTCTTACGACACCCACGGGAAGAGTAGGGGTTGGTGACAAATGTATTCTACTCTGCCGTCACCACACGGCTTAAGGTTAGTCAGTCGGCTTGAGGTTAGATCCGTACCACGTACCAATTTGTTTCGAATTCATATGCACGGTTATTCGTCGCATACGGTGAAGGAAATTTAAAGGTTGTGTACGAGGTCGAAGTAGTCCAATAAAGCTTGATCGCTCTAATTTGGGTAAGCTTAAGCCCCTCGGTGGGGACGTATATGAGCTGTTGATGATGATGACGTCTACAGAAAACCCCAAATTGTTTAAGTCATGGAACAAACACATACGTGTATAAAATTGAACTGCACCTTAAACGTGTGGCGGAGCTACTGAGCACTACACGAAGAGTGTTGTAGAGGGTTATGTGGCAATAACCAGGGCACAGTCCAAGGAAAAAAAGGCATTTATATATCATATTAACTGTCAAATAGTAGAGAATAGTAGAAAAGGTATGTACACAGAGAACCTTTTAATAATCAGGACATGAAGTGAAGAATTTGGCAAAAAAAAAGATAAAATCGAAACGTAAGAAATCTAAATTTGAAAATGAATTTCGCAGCGAGCCTGATGTAAAAACTCCTTGCTTACGCTACGGAGCGTAGTACTCGAATCTCTTTGCTATCAAACCTCTTTGGACAAAGCCACAGAGTTCGTACTGACGTAAAGGGCTTAAGCCACGTTTCCATTATGCAAGTAGCCTGCATGCAAGTTGCAAGTTGCATGCAGCTTGAGTAATGGAAACGTAAACTTGCATGCAGGCTGCAAATTGCATGCAGGTAGTATTGAACTTGTAAGCATAATGCGCAACTGACGCTTGTCTGCGCAAGTGATATGCAAGTTGCGCGTGCAAGTGCCACAGCACTCCTCCCGCCCATGCTTGTCCTGGTTCGGACACTTGCATGACAATAAAAACTTACATGCGAGGTTCAAGTTCTATAAATTAACGTTTACAATTCAAGTAACTTGTACGCAAGTGTGACGTCATTTACTTGCATGCAAGCACTTGCACAATGGAAACGCGCCTTTAGTAACCGGACCATAAAACCTCAATGTATGCACTCCATCCCACCTTGCGAGACTAGGTATTGTTGATAGTGATATCTGTCAATGTGGTGTTGAGGTTGGTGACTTAGATCATATTTTCTTCGCCTGCTTCCGGTATAATCGTTCTTATTTATATGAATGCCTCCAGTCTCTCCATGTTCCTACCCGAATATCATACCTTATAATGTATCCTTTATTATATTGCAACATATTATCATCTTTTATTACTTACAATAATATAAAAATTTAATATTATGTATAATACGTATCGTTATATGTTTTTATTGATATCTACTTTATAATTAACCTAACTTTCCTTTTTTTGCCTATCCTTTACTTTTTTTCGCGTAGATAAGTTTCCCTAGCTTTAACAATAAAAAACTTGACACTGGCACAAAGTCATACTAGTGCCTTAAAAAAAAAAAAGACAACTCGTCGACTCTAAAGTGACTATTCTATTGTTTTCATGTGACGTGACTTTTGTTTCCAGAAGATTTGTCGTGAGTAAGGAAAAATAGGGCTCTCTTCAATCTAATTTATCATGGGATGTATTTCGTAAGTAAAATACACGTTAATTAAAACCTAATTTACATCTGTATACTAATTTATTGCTGATATTATGATCCTTTACCTACCTACTTTTTTTCCTGTGGATTCACAGTGGAGGGGATGAAGCAAGGCGTGTAGGCTTCGGGGGCAAATTGCTGCACTTCCTTGCAGCTCATTGGCGTGGAGTACTGAGCTTCATAACTCCACTGGCCCTTCTCCCGTTAATAATGCCATTTGGCAAGGTCAAAGTAAATGCTGTGATTTATTTTTATTACTAACTTAAGGCTTCCACTAGACATTGTCATCGTCATCATCTCAGCCGGAAGACGTCCACTGCTGAACATAGGCCTCCCCCATATGTTTCCAACGTGAATGGTCCTGCGCTATTTGCATCCACCGGCGTCCAGCAACTTTGACCAACCTTGTGGGAGGCCGTCCAACACCACGCCTTCCGGCCCGCGGCCGCCATTCGACTTCTACTAGTAATGCATGGTAATGTCCGTACGGCATGGCGACATGGCACCTGCCGAGAGTACATACGACTCCGACACTTCGGCGGCGGTTGTTTTAATGGGTTTTACTATAAATGAAACCTAGCTAGATCGATTTATCGCCCTCGAAACCCCCTATAAACAAAAATTCATCAAAATCGTTGCAGCCGTTTCAGAGATTTTTATTATATGTAATATACAAGAACTGCTTGTTAAAAGTATTAGATAGAATATGCGATTTAGTTGTTTCAAATGAAGCTGGTTTTTTTTTCAGCATTTTAGAGTGACGGCCTACACGCTGTGTGTGATGGCAGTGTATTGGGTAGCAGAGGCGATTCCCCTGCCCATCACAGGGTTCATACCGATCTTTATGTTTCCTGTATTTAGTATAATGCCTGGAAACAAAACTTGCGAACGCTATGTGAATGTAAGTGATTTTTTATTAATATAAACGCCCGTTACAGTCCACTGCTGGACTATGAGCCTCCTCCACTTAAGTGGAGGGTTTTGCCATAATCTCCACGCTTGGCAGGCGGGTTGGAGATCGCAGATTAAAATGTTACTATATCAGAGAGCGCTGCTGCCCGTTCCCTGTTCAATGTGTAGTCCCTATAGACCGCCGGCCCAAGGGGCGAATTTCAATGCATCGTATATTCGAAGGAGACCACATTGGCAAGACAGCTATTAGTTTGGTGTTATTAAATATCGTAGTCTGGGTAGCAAAGTAGGAAGCTTCTGGGAGATATGCCAACCTAAACAGGGCCTCAGATCGCAAAAAATAATCGATTGAATATTGATATAAATGGTGAACAGGGTCGTTGGTGGCATCGTCACGAACATATTAGACATCGTCTTGGTTAGTTTTCAGGAAGCTTGCGCGCGGTCAGGTTGGAAACATCGAGCCATTTTTTCAAAAAAATAATCGACTACATATTGGCATGTAAATACATTCAGGAGTTAGGACAGGTCTCAGGCATGTAGAAAACCATAATCTTGCGTCGGTCTCGGGAAGCGTCTAGGAGGTCAGGGCAGATAAGTGTATTTCACATTATGTGCTCCTGTGAGCATTATTCCTTATTCTATTGAAATGAAACATAGCACGAAAATTGTTTAAGACTATATTATGATAATTTTTAATTTTTAACTGAATATATAAAGTAGTTTCCAAATGGCAAAAAAGTGAACTTTTCAAAAAATCGCCAAAAAATGCGTCTTTGCTTAAAAAATAACAAAATAAAACCAAAAGAAAGAATTTTTATAATGCCATAACGAATTTAAAGAAACATTTTATTTCTTCATTATAATGTAACCAATAAATACAAAACTAAAAAAAACCTTTATATTTTTATGAACAAGATTTATCGTTTTGTTTATACGTAGTATTATTTCACTTCATAATGTTGCATTTGGACTTTGCACCGTTCAAAATTCAAAATTCAAATTCAAAATTGTTTATTTCATAAACTTAAACATTAAAAACAAACAGTGGTTGAGACCTCCTAGTAAGCATGTAATATACCTGTGTTAGGAGGCCTCGCTCTTGCATATCACTATCCCTTATTGCTTAAGAAATAAATAAACAAAAGAAATAAATAAAAAAATAAATATTTTTTTTTTTTTTTGGTTAAAAAAATTTATCTTAGGGTGTGTTATGAGATGAGATGTGTGACGTGTGGTATGTGATGTGTGATATGTGATTTATGTGATGTATGATGTGTGTTGTGTAGTGTATGTTGTTTGGGGTTCATTTTAGGATTTTATCTAACCTTTACAATATGAATGGATAATGGTGAATATTGATGAACTTATTATTTGAGAACATTCAGATAAAGCGTTGTAATAAATCTTCAGTTTTTGTGTAGTTTATAGTCTTGAGCCAGTCTGTTAGAGTTTGTTTACAGTCACGATATTTCAATTTATATATATCCAGTTTTTTATTCAGTTGATTATATAAGTAAGCAGATTGTGATTTGAATTGTTTCTTAGCAAATTTGGTTTTTGTTTTAGATGTTTTAATAATGTTGTCTTTCCTTCTCTCAAGTGTTAATTCAGGATCATATAGTAGATTACTGTGAAGTTTAAGTGATGCTGAAAGTATGTATAGCTGTCTTACGGTTAGTAATTTACATACATTATAAAGTTCTTCGGTAGGAAATCTTAGAGGTTTAAAGTACATTACTTTCAGCAAACATCTTGGGCCTCTTTCGACATTTAGGAATTTAGTTTTCAATGCACCTCCCCATACCGAAATACAATAACCCAAAATAGATTGCCCCAATGAAACATAAATTTGGTTCAGGAGAGTAGTGGGTTGAGTGGGAGAGTAGGCGGTTGAATAACTCTCAACTGCTACAGCAAATGAAGAATCCTGTCATCTTATCTTCATACGGGCGGCTTACTAAACTAATAATAGAACAAGCTCACCTGGAGACACTTCACGGCGGGGCACGACTTACCTTAGCTCACGCCAGGCAGCGCTACTGGATCATCAGTGGTAACAGAGTTGTCAAATCATACTTACGTCACTGCGTGCGGTGTCACCGTTTCAAACCAGCCGACGCCCACCAACTTATGGGTAACTTACCGCCCCAACGAACCACCCCGTCACGACCGTTTACGCACGCTGGCGTCGACTTCACCGGCCACGTAGACGTCAAGCTTAACAAAGGAAGGGGCGCAAAGGTTACAAAAGGATACGTTGCGATTTTCGTATGCATGGCAACAAAAGCTGTGCATATCGAGCTCGTGTCTGATTTGTCTACTGAAGCTTTCCTCGCGGCCTTCAAACGAATGTGCAGTAGACGTGGTACTCCTAAGCAAATCTACTCGGACTGTGGCACGAACTTCATTGGAGCATCAAAGAAACTGCGGCACGAGTTTGGAGAGTTCAAACAAGAACTTTCCGTAGATTTCTTCAACGAGATTGCAAAAATGGAAGTTCAATGCCACTTCAACGCCCCCGCCTGGCCGTCAGCTGGCGGTCTTTGGGAGGCCGCAGTCAAGTCGATGAAACACCACCTGCGACGTGTGCTGGGAGACCAAAAACTAACTTTTGAGGAATTTTCAACTATACTCACACAAATAGAGGCATGCCTAAACTCACGCCCGTTGTGCCCGTTAACTGAGGACCCGGACGAATTTTACAACTGCTTAACACCGGGCCACTTCCTTACCGGCAGTTCCATGTTGTTGCTGCCGCTATCTGACTACAGTGACGTCAGATCAATCGACCTGAGAAATCGGTGGCAACTTACTGAACATAATGTTCCAACAATTTTGGAAAACTTGGTCAACTGAGTACCTTAATCATTTACAAACCCGGTGTAAATGGAACAAACCTACTGCAAACATCCAGGAAGGCGACATTGTTCTTGTAAAAGAAGATAATTTGCCCCCTGGAAAATGGACCCTAGGGCGGGTATTACAGCTACATCCCGGCAGCGACGGCCTCGTCAGAGTGACCACGATCAAAACTAAATCAGGGATGATGAAACGTCCTCTGGTTAAACTGTCACCGTTACCCAAAACTACTGAAATCGAAGATAAACCGCAACTTGAAACAACAACATGCAAAAATCCTGAAAAGAAAAAAGGATCGACTTCAAAACTAAACAAAACATTTTTATGTTTGTTTACATTGTTCATGTCACTAACTGGAGTACAACATAGTGCCGCCGCCAATGTGACGTCAATCGCTCACATTACAGCTCTCGAGCCGCACCGACCGGTGTATTACGACACTTTGGGCCAGATAAAGATGATACATGACGAATGGACACTTATAATGTATTACAATTTACAACCTAACAAACTACTGGAATGGCATTGATTGGATCTCAACTTACCTTGGTCAAGTGAAATCGCTCTGTGAGGTGGCAGATCCAGGATACTGTAACGTCACGGTTACCCAACTACGTCATGAGATGGAAACACTTAACCACTACAACAGCTTACTCCTCTCTCCGCACAAACATCTCAGCGATCGGAAGCGACGTGGGCTTATCAATGGAATAGGCGCCCTTGCAAATGATCTGTTTGGAATCTTGGACTCTCGTTTTGCCGAAAAATATCAAGAAGAAATTCAGTCTATTTACAACAACGAAAACTATCTTTTGGAACTAATCAAAAACCAAACTTCCATTGTCGAGTTAGAAAACGATGTACTGAAAAGAAACGAGAAAAACATTAAACAACAGATGGCAGTGATGGACAGTTACATGAACCAAACTAATGAGAATCTAAACAAAATTCAGTCGGAGATGGAAGTAGTCATGGCGACCAGTTACTTCAACTCGGCTTCATTGGCAGCATATCTACTAATTAACAACTTAAGAAAAGTACAAGAAATACTCTTTGATTCGCTAACAAACGTCTATAAAGGCCACATGGACCTCCAGATACTATCACCCGCCAACTTAATAAACGAGCTGAACGCTATTGCTGGACGGCTACCGAAGACTCTTTCGTTGCCAGTAGATAACGTCAGCAAAAAAACCTTGTTCGAAAACGCTTTCATTGTCGAGATTCAGAGGTGCCAGCCAGAAGTTTAATACGTAAGTTCAGGCTGGCTGGCCACGCTTTTAGTTGTTTTTTCGCTAAATGGCTGTACGTATCTCAAAAATTCAAACTGGATGCCTGTCACAATTTTAGGTGACGCAGTATTAATAAGCAATTCTGTTCGGAGATTGAGAGACCATGCGAAAAGCGGTTTTCAAGCTGGCTGGACACGTTTGCGTTCGATTATCTCGGGTTCTCTAGCGTCACATAAACTGAAATAACCGTGATTAGCCGTTACCTAAAATTGTGTATTGACCTACTTAAACGCGGCTCATTTGGAAGAATTGTCCAGCCAGCCTGAGTCACATGAATATACGATGCATTGAAATTCGCCCCTTGGGCCGGCGATCTACTAAGTCGCCTCTACGACACCCACGGGAAGAGTAGGGGTTGGTGACAAATGTATTCTACTCTGCCGTCACCACACGGCTAACTAGCGACCCCAAGTTCTTCTAATTGGCTGGGACCGCAATGGTAATAGTAAGGTGTTATTGCACACAGTTATTATACCAGAATTTCGGATTGTATCTGAAAAGTTATCGAAACATTACTTTTCGGGTTGAGCCACACTGATTGACGGCGATCAACGGTTCGCTTATACAAAACTCTTCGCATCGACACGCGGCGTGCGGATTTCCATACTTTACGCGCGTTTTGTATAGGCAAACCGTCGATCGCCGTCGATCAGTGTGGCCCGCCCGACCCTTCTGGTTCCACGCGGGAATGTACAGGCAAAGGGCATGTTCCAATTCTCTGCCAGCCACGTAAGATTTTGTTTTGCGTCTGTCAAATACTCAATGAATCAAATAAATCAAGTTCTCGATCGTATTCACTAAATCTTAGATTTTGCCAACCCTTTTTGTTTCTAGGATACGATATTTGTGTTCGTGGGTAGCTTGATGCTTGCCGCGGCCATCGAGCAATCGGGTCTTCATACTCGGATGGCACTTTGCGCAGTTCGGACCATCGGCTACTCGCATTACAAGTAAGGCGATAACATTGACGAAGGCGACAAATTACGATGGTGATAAAGAGGACGATGGTGATGATGATAATGATGATGACGAGTGTAATCGTGTGAAGGGCGTCATAAACAGCTCTTAGGCCAGTCCCACTTGACCGACTATGCCCTCAGCGTTTTCTCTCTGCCACTTTTTGGAACACAAGCAAAATTATTCCCTTGTTTCCATTTCGCAATGAAAGGGGAGGACTACAAAATCTTGCTTGAAGATATATCAGATCATCATCAACAGCTCATATACGTCCCTACCGAGGGGCTCGAGCCTACCCTGAATTAGGCCGATTAGGCCTGTCAACCACGCTGGCCCAGTGCAGGTTGGTCGATTTCACATACAACCTTTTAATTTCTTCGCAGGAATGTACAGGTTTCATCACAATGTTTTCCTTCACCGTAAGAGCGTCGAATAAACGTACATAATTAGAAATTCGTGTGACAGCTGGCGTTATCGTGGTGAAGGATTATTCTTCGTTGTCGATTGTTCTTGCGTATTTCTCCAAAGACTTCTGGCAAGCAAATGGTGGTATACCATTCAGAATTAACCGTTTTACGATTCTCTAGTGGTACTGTAGCCACATGTCCACTAATACCAAAAAAGCAGGCAACCATTTGCTTCAAAGTGCTTTTTGCACGAACAACTTTAGTTGGGTTTGGCTCATTTTGGAACACCCAAACCGTTGACTGCTGTTTAGTTTCGGGATCATACGCATATATCCAAGATTCGTCTCCTGTGTAGATATTATGAACAGCTTTTGATGTACCACATTTGTATTTTTCTATCATTTTTTTGCACCAATCAACACGAGCCTGTTTTTGTTCAACTGTTAAGTGGTGCGGGATCCAACGAGAACAAATTTTTTTTACAACCAAATGTTCGTGTTATATTTTATAAATACTCGTCATACTAATGCCCAGAAATGCCTCTATCTCGCGATATGTAACATGGCGGTCTTGCATTATTAGTTCGCGCACAGCATTAATATTTTGTGGTACTACAACAGCCGATTTAGGGCGACCTTCTTTAAAATCGTCCGCAAGCATACGACGACCACGATTAAACTCACTGAACCAGTGATACACAGTGGTTTTCGATGGGGCTTCCTCCCCAAAAGTCGACAAAAGTTGATCCATGCACTGTTTTTGAGTTAATCCACGCCGAAAGTCGTAATAAATCATAGCACGAAAATTTTCACGAGTCAAATCCATGGTGATGATAGACAATTAATTTTAAAAATGGCGCCACAATGTAGAAACAATTGACAGATGAATGAAACAAACTTTATTTTACAGCCAAAGAGTTCTATTTTTTAAATATTTTTTTTTTTTTTAATTATTGTTTATGTAAGTGGCCAGTTCCGGATACATAAATAGCACCCCTTGTAATATTATATTGTGTTCTTTCGTCAACATACAAGACTGTTATTTTTACCAATATTACGTCACCAAAATGGCTGACAGTGTTTTCGCGGGAATAAAAAAGGTTTAAAATTTAATCTAATTTTATGGCAAGAAAGCGTGTTTATTTTGCCGGAATATATTTTGTGGCTTTTTACTAGAAAAATCAACATTTTGAAGTACTTTTTCAAACATAGTAGAATACCCTATTGGTTGTGGAGTCGTAAAACCTACTTAGCAGTCTCATAACCCTACATTTTTATTTTTCTAGCATTCCGTTTCTTTCGATAGGTTACTATTCGCAATGTCATTCATGACTATGTTCGCTTCGATGTGGATGACGAACACAGCGGCGGTTACCATGTTCGTGCCGATCACATTCGCCTTACTTCACGTATTTGAAGATGTAAGTAATCATGGCTCCATTTTTTAAATAGGCTAAAGTCAATTAAAACACTAATCGCATATTCCTTTAATGTTCCTGTGAGGCTTCCAGCGTTCATCATTAACAGCTCATGTACGTTACGTCACCACCGAGCGGCTTGATCCCTCTCCAAATTACGCTGATCAGGCTTTAGTTGACTACGCTGGCTCAGTGCGTGTTGGTCGCTTTGTTACACAAACTTTGAATTTCTTTGCAGGAATCTGCAGGTTTTATCACGATGTTTTCCTTGACCTTAAGAGCGCCGAATAAAATAAAAATTTTAACACATTGATACGTGGTGAGGATCTTACCCGTGTCTCTCGGATGTAGGGGTGCCGTCCTGACATGTCAGGATTTTTTGGTCCCTGTCAGGATTCCGGCCGGACTTGGCAAGTGTCAGGATTTTTGGATTTCAGAGTAAAACAAATCATAGAAATTTAGTTTTATTTATTTATCTTTTCTTTGGTAACAATCAACTAAGGTTAGTATCACCTTGGGTGTCTTATTTGGTAAACAAACATGGCGATCAGGTAACCATAGACACAAAATAGTGCTTCCAAATAATAGATTTCATTGATTTAATTGAATGTAATTGAATTGGTGATTAATTGTAATTGGTGATTACAAGCATTTCGGAATATCCTACTTCGTATATCTCTTACTATTTATTGTATTTATTGTAGCAATGGGCTAACTCGCTTTGTCTAGAGTAGGTCGAGTTGAAATGGTAGCCAACTCGAGTTGACTCGACTCCGGGCGGGCGGCGCGGCGCGTAAGTGCGACTTGCTAGAAGTGCGCACGCACGTTATTCGACTTCAGTCGAGACGAGACAAAAGAACCCGTAACACACGAAAGACATCCGAACCGAAGCGTAAGAAACGAATGACCATTTGACCACTGAACGCAGTGTTGCCAGCGACAATTTTTTTACTGCCATTTATGGTGGCATGGCAAATAAAATAAATAAAAAAACTATTTATTGTCGTAGGCCATAGATTTCCCTTAAATTATGTCCTATTTCCGTAAAACACGTCAATTGCTGTAGCAAGCAATTCGATTGATTGATTGACCTATGAATGACCTAAAAATAAATGAGTGAGTATGAATGAATATAAACTAGGTAAATTAATAAAAATATAATGGTAATAAAAAGACGATTATATTATTTATGACGCCCTTGATATAAGCGGTCGCGCAAATAAAGGAATCGATGTGCCTTGCGTTCCGAGACGTGCTGAAGTCGATTTTAGCGCACTCAAAGCGCGTACCGAAGTACTGTCAGCAGGCGAAACCCATACAATCTGATCGCTGACGGCGCTGACTGTTTGATTCGGAAGACACTTAAGCGCGTATCGGAACGCGCCCGTGATTCATTCATTATAACATTTACCATACATTTTTTAATTGCAATGGATAGAAACGTCACGTCTGACCACTTATTTGTGTAATCTATTTTTCTGTCTACTTATATTTTTAAATATTCAACGTTCCGAGACGCGCTGAAATCGATTAAAACACCCGCGTTCCGAATTACTGTCAGCTGTCAAAACTCATACTTTTTTTGCTTTTGTGATCGCTGACGGTGCTGAAACTCTGACTCGGAATACGCCCTTTGTCTATTCCGATTAAATAATGGAATTGTGTATGAGTGCGTGATATACCTCATCTCTAAAATCCAAAGATAATGTAGAGATACCCGATCGAAATATGGTTTGAGGTTAGAGCGATTTATTGATAATTTTGCGAAAAACTTAGGTTTTCGATGATTAATTCTAACAGAATTTGTGAGTGAATGCTTGATAAGTGTTTGTTTCAGGTGTATTAATATTTTGGGCTAGTTCTATAGTGTAATTAGCACGTAAACTTGAGATTTGTCGAGGTGAGTGGTTTGTTTACCAAATAAGACACCTAAGGTGGTATTAACTTTAGGTACATTGGCAGTAAATAATAACACAATCAAAACTAAAAACTGAAACTTTTTTTCTACTCATAAATTTTACGCAATTAGATTTTCGATCACAGAAAGGATGGATACCTAACCCACTTACTTATGCTACACCACCGTGGTGGGCGGGCGCTTTAGCGTAATGGACTTTTATTAGAAACCAGGCTTTTTATCAGGATTTTATAGGTATACCATATGGCAACCCTACTCGGATGGCAGGCAGCCCTAGCCACGCCGAAGTTATTACCACGCCATATCAATCAATCAATCAGCCTATTGCAGTCCACTGCTGGACTGCTGCCTCCCCAAGGGCACGCCAAAGCGCACGATCACCCGCTTTCCGCATCCAGCCACCACCAGCGACCTTCCAAGGCCAAGTCCTCAGGTCATCAGTCCACCAGGCAGGAGGGCGTCCCACATTACGTTTCCCGAGACGCCATATCATCACGAACATATTTTAATCTCTTTAGATCTAGTGAACGTGGCTGTGTTTAGGTCGCACTTAGAACGGTTAGATAGTATTGCAACAACAATGACCGTATTTCAATTATTACACTTTCCTGATATAAACCAAATTAAATAATAGCCGGGACCAACGGCTTAGGCGCGAATTATACAGAAAAGACGTAAGGCGAAGGTGCGGCGCAGGCATCTTGCCGCTTCAATACAAAATGTAGGTAGGCGACAAGTTGTGAATTATACTCAAGCGTCGGCGTGGCGCAGGCACGTGGATTCGTCGCCTGTTCCGCGTCGCTTGCAGTCAAGACTGGAGCGACGAGTTCTGCGAGATAGTAGAACAATATCCAGCTCTAGAGACATTTTATACACTGTAGGAAAACGATCAGGATATTCGTATTTTTCCATTTTTTTTAAATATCTATGCTCTTGTGACATTTCCCACACAGGGGGGTGCACCCAATATCTTCGGTGTCTCTGCACCTGCTGCACATTAATGAGCTGCAACAAAGCAAGCGCATCTTCGTCGTCTGAAGTGGAAGACATGCTGTCTGAAGAGGAAGACACGATAAAGTCAGCCTGTATAATGACTTGTTTTGCCGTCTCTTCGCCTCTTTGATGAAATTTAAATCGTGTCCGTGCCTTATCTGTTCCACGCCAGCTCTGCGCCTGCGCCGCGCCTTCACCTTATGCCTTTTCTGTGTAATTCGCGCCTAGGGTGACTTCTGAAGGAGTTGTTCCCACCATGTCGCTTCCCACGATATCGCTCCTTCAAATGCGGCTAGCTAGCCTTCCCACCACCTCGTTCCGTGCTCGCTCTGATAGTGCTTCCATCACGTCGCTTCCCACTATGTCGCTCCTTCAAATGCGCCTAGCTAGCCTTCCCACCACCTCGCTCCGTGCTCGCTCTGATACTGCTCCCATCACGTCGCTTCCCACTATGTCGCTTCCCACTATGTCGCTCCTACAAATGCGCCTAGCTAGCTTTCCCACCACCAGCATGCAACGCAATCATCTTAAGCTAAGCAAACTGAGGACATTCCCACAAGACGATTATTCTTTGAAATTCTACTGTTCGATCTTGGGTATTAAATGCTAATTTCGCCTTGTAATATCTAAAAACTGCCTATCACAGTGTTCATACCGATCTTTATACACTCAGCGGTACGGAATTTAACCCAAACTTTATTTTTGAGTTTACACAAAATATATATTTATTTTTTTAAACTTTCGTTTCAGTTTAAAACCTTTTAGTGCTGTGCTGGCTGTTTTTAGGCAGTATCATGAAAAAAACTTGTGGCGGGAAACGTTTTCCCGGAAAATTATTGCTAAGTACAGGTAAGTATAATTTGAGTTAAATTTAATTTAATGATAATATCGTGGATTGAATTGAAATTTTATTGTTTTTAATTGACTTTTTATCATTTTTAGGTTTACAATATGTCGCTTACGCTGTCGCTTTAATCGACGTGGGCTTGACTCAGCGCCAAGTGGCTGCAAGATTAAATGTTGCGCGTTCCAACTTGAAATATGCCGTAAAACGATACCGCGAGACTGGCCTGTACACGAGAAGACCAGGCGGTGGTGGGGTAAGAAGCACATCCGCCCGCAATGACCGTTTTGTCGTGTTGCAATTACAGCGAAATCGCTTCCTCACTGATGTAGAGGCGAGGCAGAGTCTGCAAATGGTTCTAAATGTAAACGTCAGTGAGCGCACGATTAGAAGAAGATTAGAGGAAGTCGATTTACATGCTTGTAGGCCAGCCAGAGGTCCAAAGCACGAGAGGCATCATCGTGTAGCACGCCTTCGATTCGCACGAGAGCACGCTAACTGGAGTCTGGAGGACTGGGGCAACGTTTTGTTTACGACGAAAGTAGTGGCTTTGAGAGCTCCAGATGGTCGGGAGCGCGTGTATGGGAGTCGTAACGAACGGTTTCTCCCAATAACTACCCGACAGACAGAAAGTTTTCAAGGAGGCTCGGTTATGGTATGGGGTGGCATAAGTTCCGACGCTCGCACGGAGTTGGTTATTGTGGAAGGTCGAGAAAGTGCAACACGCTACATTGAAGTGATTCTCCAAGAACACGTTATACCATACGTGGACTTCATCGGAGCCGAAATTTTTGTACTAATGCATGATAATGGTCGTGCACACACTGCACAGAGCGTAGAGAGCTACCTTGTAGAAGTTGGCATTCGCAAACTACAGTGGCCGGCGCGAAGCCCGGACATGAAACATGAAATAGAACATGTCTGAGACATGCTAAAACGTAGGGTCAAAGCTAGTCCCAACCCACCACAGAACCTTCGTGTATTAAAATCAGCCTTAGTAACTGCTTGGGATGAAATCCCACAAGTGGAGATTAAAAACATAATCCACAGCATGCCAGAACGCATGCAGGCAGTTATTAGAGCAAGAGGTGGTAATACACGCTATTAATTTCATTCTGGCTCTTTTTAAATTTTACTTTATAATGTTTGATTTCAAATTAAAGAAAAATCTTAAATGTATGATTTTTATTGAATACCCAATCGAACCTTTATTTGCCTTGAAAATTAGCTTTAATAAAAAAAAGACTACTTAAAATATCAAAAAATAACGTTATAAATTATAACACATAAAAAGAAAAAAAATACGTTAATTTTGATTAAACCGAAAAATAAAGTTTGGGTTACAAACTTTATTTTACGATTTAATCAAAATTAACGTACTAACTTAAATAACTTTATTTTACGATTCCGTGCCGCTAAGTGTATTTCCTATGTTTAGTGTAATGCTACCTTCTCTTTTTCACACTGCCTATCTTCCAGCAAGGATTGTTGACAATATACGAAAGTGATGGATCCGCTTCGGACATGACAACTTGCTACTTTTGTTCAGTCACGTTTTCAGCTACTATTGGTATGTTATAATTATGTACTTAGAACAAATATTAAATATTGGTACAAGCGTTTATATGAACGTTTAGACAATGGACGATATTGATCCAATATTAGATTTTATTAGATTAGATCCAATAGGTAAAATGACACTAACTAGATTTTTTATATTTGTATTTTTATTTGGCTCTTTCTCTTCAGGTGGTATCGGTACATTGGTTGGCACTGGCACTAATTTGGTTTTCAAAGGTCTTTTGGAAACGTAAGTTCAATACACTTTTACACATCTAATCAATAATGGTTTGATTGGTATCGAAAAAGGAACCAGTAAAACTATTTGCTATCCATATAATATTTTGTTATTGAATTACAATGTATTTTTTATATCAAAATACATTTAACATTTATTTTCATCCTCTATGGCCGTCCGCAGGTCATAAACGCCCGATGTCCTTTTTTTATGAATGTTTTTTTTTTCAGTACCTTCCCTCAGGCACCCGATTATTTGTCGTTTCCTATGTTCTCCGCATTTACGATTCCTCCAATGATATTAATGGAGATTTGTCTTTACTTTAGTATGATCACAATGTACTTTGGATTCTTAAGGTATGCGGATTATTTAATTAATTTTAACCTAAAATGTTCGATACGTTAGTACTACAAGAGCAATGACCGGTTGTTTGCATCTGATATACATCATCATCATCATCATCAAATATTTAGAGAAGTGTAAAGCGCAATATTGCTCGGCGTGGTTCGCTGTTTTTTCGACTCGGGAGTTTCTTCGGTGAATTTTTTTCCACAGAGGACTTGCCAGAAAAAGTATGGCACGACTTAGCCTTGTGACGTAATTCACTTAGCAGGTTGGCAGTGGCATTTTAATGTTCATCTTTATTTCCACAGTACATAATATCGCTTGAATGGTTTGAAATGGTCCGGCAATTGGTATCCTCGCTAAACTTTCTACAATTTTTTTTTATTGGCTGTCAGAATATAGCTGGTAGCTGAATGATCTAATCACCCAACTAATTTCCAGGCCCAACAGTGAGACTGCAAAGAGAACAAAATTAACATCTGAGGGCATTGCAGCAGCCAAAAAAGCAGTCTTAGAAAGAACTGAAGAAATAGGAAGTTTTACTTTTTGGGAAATTGTATGTACCTACTTTTTCATACTAGGTCCTTATGTTCTGACTCAATGTGCTATTGCATAACGGCAACACGCGTTTGATCACAAAATATATAATAGTACTACCATCTAGCTATCGCTCAACGTATTTGTAAGGGAAGACAGATAGACATTTATTTATTTATATTAGGATCGCCAACAGTACACATATTACTTAAAACTAAAAAAAATATACACACGGACACAGTCTGATATGTGAACCAATATGAGGGGGGGGACATCTTCACACACGAACACAACATTCAAGGTACATAATACAGTAAACTTACTAATAACAAAACTGAATTAGGTTATCATGCACTTAATAATATAAAAATAAAACAAAAAAATAAAATATAAAAGAGAAGTGACAAGCAGAAAAAAAACTTGTAAACTGGCAGTATACATTAAGTAACAAGATCATTGATTTTCTTTTTAAAGCAACCTATGCTATCATTAAAGACAGCGCTGAGAGCATTATATGAGGTACACATTCGAGAGATTGGTGAATTTCTGCCTAAAGGGTCTAGCAGGCTAAGGGAACAAGAGTGGCCCCCAGAAGGGATTTGGTTATCCTTTTATGTGAAGGACTGGCATGACATAAGAACACTGTGTGCGTAATATGAGCCTTCGATCTTCTTCTGTTTTAGAGTTATTCGTGATAAAGTAAAAAAAACAGGGTAACACTTAAAGTGTTTTTAGAGTTATTCGTGATAAAGTAAAAAAAACAGGGTAACACTTAAAGTGTTATATTTCGTAAACTATTCAAGTTAGAGTAACCAAACTAAAACGTCGTTAATAAACATAGAATAGATTACAAAACTAATATCTTTAATTAATATCATATCCTTAAATTTCACTTAAAAACATAATATCTTTTTTTATTCGATTTTTTTGACGTTTCTCACTGAGGTACACCTGCAAAAAAAATATCATCAGAAGCCACTACGGTCCTACTACAGGACCATGCAAAAATTTTTTTTCAAATCTTCATGCGTCACGTGAAAAATAACTAATCTATCTTCTAACTATTAGTTACTCGCTGCCATATAAAGGGCATCAGCCATGATAATAACTTGTTTGTAGGTATGTAATCTCTTTTAATGAATCTATTTATAATTCCTCTATGATAACTTGTCAACATTGACACCTTTAGCCTGCTAGACCCTTGGTTTTAGACATTTTTATTTTATTTTAATTTCCAGGAAAACCAACAGCTATCAAAACCATAATAAAAAACATTAATGTTAGATATACAGCCAATTACAGGTCTTCACTAATATAAAATGAAGTAAACAAAAGAAATCGCCTAATTTTAGCTAGCCTCGTTGTGAAGTACACAGGAGTGAAGCACGGTTGACAAGACATGACAGATAGATGATATGACTCGTTGACCTATATCTATTTTTCTCTAAATGACCTACTTGATGAAGTGGAAATATAGCGCGACACGGACTTTGGGGAGAGCGGAGAGCTCAGACCTTTTCAATTGATAGTAACAAACCTGCGGTGGCGCGGCGTTTACAAACAGGCACGGGCCTCGGCCCAAACGTTGCCTTGCCAAAGTGAATAATTATTAAGTAAAAATATGTTTCAACAACACGTTTTTACGCACAAAAAAGTATAAAATAATTTTTATTGAGATTTTTATTGGTAGTACTCTTGTAGGACTTAAAACGAAAAACGTGGGGTGCATGGACTAGATTTTGAAGCATAACCGTGTTGGCGCACACATACAAGTCGCGTGCGGTGCGTTTGTATGAAGATAACCTACTTTGCACTCTTTCTACTATGGCAGAGTGGCCGCCATGTAGGGTTGCGGTCTGAAACTATTTATTAGTTATTAAAAACATTTTTCTAAGGTTTTTAGTATTTATAACATTTGACATGAAAAATAATAGTTATGCTTTATGCATAAATATTATTTCTCACACTGGGCGCAGCAAGACCTAAAATCTATCGCTAAACAAATTCCATTCCCACCTTTGACACCGATGACATGCGCTTATGGTGGTAAACATTTCAGACCGCAGACGTAGCGTAGTATGCGTACTGCGCAGTATTGTATTCCTTCTAAAAAAAATATTATTATAAAATATATTATTTTTATGTTTTAGATGGTCACAATTTTGTTTTCTTTTGCGATTTTCTTATTCTTTATTCGATCTCCACAAATGTTTACTGGATGGGGCGACATGCTTCATGCCTATTTTAAAGCAAAACCAAAATAGTAAGTAAATCAGTTTATTATCCTTCCATCCATATATTCTTAGGGCCGGGCCACACTTTTCGACGGCGATCGACGGTTTGCGCGCGCAGTTTGGAAATCGTTTGGCATCGACCGCGGCGAAAGGATTTTCCATACTTTGCGCGCGTTTTGTATAGGCAAACCGTCGATCGCCGTCGATCAGTGCGGCCCGACCCTTAGTATTTTCGACACTTAGATTATGAAAATAAACCGTGGAAAGGAAAATTATTTTGGATTATTAATAATAATAATAATAAAAGAACTTTATTTACCAAACATCAAGCACAATTATGCACAAAGCTAAGGTAGGTTACACAGAATAAGGAACGTATTAAACAGAATAAAGCCCAAGTCACACAGAGCGGGAGCGGCGCGGTCCGGGGCCGGGACAAGCGGGACGGCGCTATGCCGCGCCATAGCACCGTCTTGCTTTCTCGGCCCCGGACCGCGCCCGGCACGGCTCTGTGTGACTTGGGCTTAAGGGACGTTTGTTATATAGGTAGTAACAAGCTTAGATACTTACAGTGAAGACAAAGATCGTAATAAAACCTGCACAGCACACATCTGCGACAAAATCCGAGGTTTGTGGGTATAAGCGGCCAACCCGCACTGGGCCAGCGTGGTCTATAGTTAAGGGAGGGAAGGGCTTGGTCCCCCCTCGTCGGGGTGCTCAGGCTCCTGACTAACATTTGGTCGTAATTTGTTCCCAGCATTAAGGATTCCGTTGTGGCTACGGGCAGCGTTTTTCTTATGTGTTGGCTACCTCAGAATTTAGATGCTCTTAAAAATTTCACAGCTAAAAGTATGTATAATATAAAACATTTACTCTAAGCATCACTCAAATCTTTTAAGTTGGCTGACAGCACACTAAAAAAAACCACATTTAGCAACGTTGGGGAAGAAATTCAAAGGTTGTATGTGAAGTCGACCATCCCGCAATGGGCCAGCGTGGTTGACTAAGGTCTAATCGCCCTAGTTCAGGGTAGGCTCCAGCCCCTCGGTGGGGGGGACGTATATGAGCTGTTGATGATGATCTTATACCTTTTTGGGTACAGTCAGCTTTGGCTCAATTAATTCCCAGTTTTCTTCCTTATACTCCAGTCCGATAGCATATGATCATCATCATCGTCGTGTGGGTTGTAAGGTCGACAACCGACCTCACAAACCCTGGTGTCAGTGTTATAGAACCGCCAAAGGCCACTGACTCGGCTCATGTAACGACTAGATAGTAGCCGGGACCAACGGCTTAACGTGCCTTCCGCACGGAATCATCTTTCTTTTCGGACAATCAGGTGATTCAGCCCGCAATGTCCCAAACTAGGGAAAATCTTACAAAGAGATTTTTACTTGACAGTGTCCCCACCGGGAATCGAACCTGGAACCTCCGTAATGGGCGTCGAAATCTTGACCACTTGACTACAAAGGCTATATTTTATTGTGAGACTTGTTTACAGCCAAAGACGAGCTACCTAAAAAAAGGATCCCTTCTGTCCTTGATTGGGTTAAAATGGATGCCGGTATGCCCTGGAGCTTCATGTTTCTGTTAGGTAATGCTTTCCTATTTGAATACGTGTGTCTACTAAATTTTATAGTCAAAAAGCCCTGGTGTCAGTGTTATTCGTGAACGGGATCAACGGCTTAACATGCCTTTCGAGGCATGTATGTAATCATCTTTTTTCTAGATAATCAAGAATATTTACAAACTGAGAAATGTCTCACAAACCTATTTTTGCTTGACAATGTCCCGCCGGGATTTGACCACTCGGCCACGGAGGCTGTTACTTAATAAATATTTTAAACGAGCAGTTATTGTATATATCTATCTAATAAGAATCACTGAAAAGGCTGCAATGATTTCGATGAAATTTAGTATATGCCTAGGGGTTTCGGGGGCGATAAATCGATAAAGCTAGGCTCATTTTTTGTAAAAACGGGTTTTCCTCGTGTTTTCAGGCTTAAAAGAATTGATACGCTGTTAAAATAGAAAGGCAATTTCGCCACCATACCTAATGTCACAAAAGCTCAGTCGGGAATCCACGAGTCTCCAGAGGCTATTTTGATTTTTGAATCTTGAGTTCGAATCTCAACAGATATATTATATATTTTTTAGTTTCTTATTTTATTATTTTCGTTTTTATTCTTTCATTATGTTTAATTAGTTATTTAAATATAAAAATGAAAGAAATTAAAATTTCTTATATATTTTTTCGTGGTTATACATAAAGTTTTCCAACAAGTGACACGAGCAAAGCTCGGGCGCCCAGGTACTTAACTTAAATGGATGTCCTCAGGTGGAGGATTCTCCATATCTGGAGCAGCTTCTAAAGAATACTCGGATTTGAACGGAGTGATTGGCGGTTTCTTGAGTAATATGTCGTCCCTACCTAGTCCTGTTCTGCTACTCGTCTTGATTGTCTTAACGATTTTCATTACCAACTTTGCATCCAACGTCGCGGTTGCAACTGTGATTGTACCTATTGGACAGACGTTGGTAAGCTTTTTACAAAAGTACACACATAAAACAAATGTGTTTATTCCACTCCACAAACAAACTAAGGGTACAGTCGACCAAAAAACTGGTCTACCACCCTAAGGTTGAATGTCATGCCATTTCTCATTTGAAATCGTAGAACAACAGAGATTATTTTTTGCAGATCGATCTGTCGGATACCGAGTATTAACCTTATTGATATTTTTGTTAACTAGGAAACTAAGTAAAAAATTGTAGACCACTTTCTTAGCTGACTGTACATCAATATATTTATAATATAACTACTGCACAAATATATAAGGTGCCCCGCAATCGGTGTCAAATATTTTCAGGGCTGAAAGTAATAGTCGTAATAGTGACGTATTTGTTCATTGTTCACACATATTTTTTTTTTCGGACAATCAGGTGATTCAGCCCGCAATATCCTAACCAAACTGGGGAAACTCAAAACAGATTTTTGCTTGACAATGTCCTTATCGGTATTCGAATCCGGATCCTTCGTGATGAGAGTCGAAATCTTGACCACTCAGCCACAGAGGGTATAGGCAAACATTAACCCTTGTTCGGTTTAGGACAAATTCGGGACATGGCAGATTCTATTTACGGCAGATCCATGGAAAAATTGATAAAACTAAATTCGTAATCCGTTTTACCAGGCTCTTCGTATTGGGGCGAATCCTCTGCTGTATAATATGGCAGCAGGACTGGCTGCTTCTTACTGCTTCCTGTTGCCGGTGGGAACTCCGGGAAATCTAGTCGTGCAGAGCGCTGCTAAAGTTGCCACGCAAAAAATGGTAACTACAGGAAAACAGTATCACAAAACTCAATAGATGACAAGACTTGGTTGCCTTACCACAAGCAGAGCTTATTTTCTGTGACTTCTGGCGTTGCGTTTTCGCAGCTTATTTTTCATGTTTGCCATATTGGCAGAACAAGTTATCACCTACTCAACAGGTCCAATCCAAACCATAAAAAATTGAACCTATCATTCACCTCCAGAACACATCTTCTCATCGCCATTCATGCAGTATAAATTGATTCGTTTCAATTTTCTGTCTTTGAATTATAAATACCATCTTCTTATCGTGCTGGTTTCAAGGTCCGTACCTCACGAGCCCTGATGACTCTAACATTAACAGTTAGAGATATTGACCAAGTTTGTTTATATTGACCAAGTTTGTTTGAAAGTACCCCATTGGATTCAACCAGAACCTTGGCATCTAGAGCTGAATGCACGGAGGCTGATTAATATCTCGCTATTCTCTTTCTCCTTTCAGTTAATCTCTGGTCTCTTGCCTACTTTTACAACTACGATTATTAATTGGCTGGCGTTGATGTACTGGGCGCCGATTATTTGGCCTGACATGAAAAAACATCCGAATGACCTTCCTTGGGCTAAGGTTTAATTATTATTATTACCATTATTATTATTATCATTATTTCAGGTTTTTGGTAATATAGCATTCATTACTGAGTCCTTGTTTTTCTTTGCGCTTCGTACAATATACCTATAGTGTAGTTTTTTTCGTGGATATTGAATGCGATTTAGGTACTGTTCCTTGCTTTTGCTCACGCCAATAAAAACGCAATTAATTGATACTACGATTTACGAAATGTTTGTCAGAATCATCAACATCAACGGCCCTTTACAGTCCTCTGCTGGACTATGAGCCTCCTCCACTTAAGTGGAGGGTTTTGCCATAATCTCCACGCTTGGCAGGCGGGTTGAAGATCGCAGATTAATAGGTTACTGTATCAGAGAGCGCTGCTGCCCGTTCCCTGTTTAATGTGTAGTCCCTAAGTCGTCTGTTACGACACCCACGGTAAGTGTAGGGGTTGGTGACAAATGTATTCTACTCTGCAGTCACCACACGGCAAGTCCCATAAGTCTCTTTATGAAACTAGCGATCGGATCTACTGAGACGCGGGGAAACTATACAACTTGGCCTGTTCCGAGTATCCGGAATAGTCTGACCTTTACTTCCGCGTAGTCAAACTTATTAGTCAAAGACTAATATGAACTCCGTTAGTGGATTAAGGGGTTCCATCATGGGACTGTTCAATACACGGAGACAAATTTGTGTCCGTGGTTCAATGGTACTAATGGGAACAAATGAATTGTGCTCCATAATATGTCTGCTAGATCGTGAGGTACACCCGCGATGCTAACGTACATCACAGAACATACGTATAAAAGAGGTTCTGCGGTTACGGCGCGTACAAGTACGAGAGCGTCGTTGGCGTAGTGGCTGTCGCCCGACGCTGTCTTCCGAGGAGACTTCCGAGAGACGGGGGTTCGACCCCCACCACGTACAAAATGTGTTTTAGAATTTCAAATTCATAATATACTCGTTGATTGTTGGTGAAGGAAAACATCGTGATGTAACTTGCACATTCCGGCGAATAAATTCATAGGTTGTGTGTGAAGTCGACCAACCCGCACTGGGCCAGCGTGGTAAGGCCTGATCGATCTTATTCTGGGTAGGCTGAGCTGTTGATGTGATGATGAGGTACAACTGGTATAAATACTGTTATAGTGTTGTATTAATTAATAATTGGTGTGGGTGGGCTGTGTTGCCTTATTTGCTTTGTAAATGGACACGAGGACTGTAATTTGTTAAATTGGAAGGTGGCAGGAATATAATAACAAAATTATAATGTATAAGTTAATTAGAGCGTTCTTTATTACGCCAACAAACTGCTATGCAGTTTGGCGTAATTTTAGTCTTGTGATCCAGCAGCCGCCACGGAGCCGCCGAGCACCACACGCAAGATCTTGTACAGGTTTTAAAACGTGGCAAAATCAGGGTTCAGTCCGAAAGTAAAGTTAGGTATTTATGAATTAATATAATATATTTTATAAAACTGGAGAAGCAGAAACATGAACAGGTGAACTAAGAGATCGGGACCATAATCAGGACATGTGAGAAATTTAGCAGAAAAAAGACAAAATCGAAACGTAAGAAATCTAAATTTGAAAATGAATTTAAAATGAAAGATAAAGCTGCCAGCAAGAAAGGTTGCCAGTCATAAAACCGGAAAGAGGACGAATGCTTCGTCACAGTCTTAAGTATATGTGTCAATCATATTCATATAAATAAATAAAACAAAAGAGCCAGTTTCGGTTGCGGGCAGCAACAATATCGGTACCCGTTAACAGAATTATTACGAGGCAAGGATGCGCGGTTCATAGTCCTTCTTAGTAGGGAAAGGTACGCGCACGTACATTTGTACGAAATTAACGTAACTATTCAGATGATTATTTTCACACAATTTGCTCATTTACAATGGAAGGTACCTGTTAGTATTCAAAACAAACATTTATACCACCTTTGTGCTGGACCCAAGGATAGTTTCAAACAATGGCGGCCTTAGGGAATGCCTTCATTATGCATACGTTTCGAAATTCGAATTACCAACTGCCATTTTATTAACTAGGTCGGCATCGCATTAGCAATATTCGCATCGTTCGTCGTATAAGTTACTAGCAACATGTGCGGAAAGATCCAACTGGAAACACAATTCATTACTGGCTTCAGACGCTGAATGACCAATATGTTCTTACGTATTATTGATAGGTCTTGCTGGTAGGGATCCGTTGCATTGCAGCCCGACCACCTAAATGCGCTATAAGTTTTTAAATAACATGGCACTCATCTTTTCCTTTTGCGTACTAAGTGGTACATGGTCGTACCGTGGTCAGGCCACATCGCACGCAGAACACCAATGTATTGCCACGTTTGAATTTTGACAGCTGTCATCTGATATGAAGATCTCGTCGAGAGCTATATTTTTTCCTTGATAAGTTACCTGGAAGAAGTTACTACCTGTACCTAGCAATAAGGCCGCGTATCACACTTATGTTTGTTGTCATTTTTTATTTCAAAACTGTTTGAGGCGAGACATTCGGTATCGATATTTCTTTTAGTGCAATACTATTGGTAAGCAGCAATACTATAGATACTATCGATAGGCGTATCGATAGTATCGATATTTCTTTTAGTGGAATACTATTGATAAGCAGCAATACTATAGATACTATCGATAGGCTATCGATACTATCGATATTTATTTTAGTGCAATACTATTGATAAGCAGCAATACTATAGATACTATTATATCGATATTTCTTTTAGTGCAATACTATTGATAAGCGGCAATACTATAGATACTATCGATATTTCTTTTAGTGCAATACTATTGATAAGCAGCAATACTATAGATACTATTATATCGATATTTCTTTTAGTGCAATACTATTGATAAGCGGCAATACTATAGATACTATCGATATTTCTTTTAGTGCAATACTATTGATAAGCAGCAATACTATAGATACTATTATATCGATATTTCTTTTAGTGCAATACTATTGATAAGCGGCAATACTATAGATACTATCGATAGGCTATCGATACTATCGATATTTCTTTTAGTGCAATACTATTGATAAGCAGCAATACTATAGATACTATCGATATTTCTTTTAGTGCAATACTATTGATAAGCAGCAATACTATAGATACTATCGATATTTCTTTTAGTGCAATACTATTGATAAGCGGCAATACTATAGATACTATCGATATTTCTTTTAGTGGAATACTATTGATAAGCAGCAATACTATAGATACTATCGATATTTCTTTTAGTGCAATACTATTGATAAGCGGCAATACTATAGATACTATCGATATTTCTTTTAGTGCAATACTATTGATAAGCGGCAATACTATAGATACTATCGATATTTCTTTTAGTGCAATACTATTGATAAGCGGCAATACTATCGATACTATCGATATTTCTTTTAGTGGAATACTATTGATAAGCAGCAATACTATAGATACTATCGATATTTCTTTTAGTGCAATACTATTGATAAGCGGCAATACTATAGATACTATCGATATTTCTTTTAGTGGAATACTATTGATAAGCAGCAATACTATAGATACTATCGATAGGCTATCGATACTATCGATATTTCTTTTAGTGGAATACTATTGATAAGCAGCAATACTATAGATACTATCGATATTTCTTTTAGTGCAATACTATTGATAAGCAGCAATACTATAGATACTATCGATAGGCTATCGATACTATCGATATTTCTTTTAGTGCAATACTATTGATAAGCAGCAATACTATAGATACTATCGATATTT